>JAXGGA010003477.1:0-101973 GCA_038373865.1 Uloborus plumipes | reverse complement strand
TTTTAGGTCATTTTGAAAATTGTGTCTTTCACGTGTTTTGACCCCTTTTTGTTACTTTTACAGCGCTGTATCTTCAAAACCCCTTCGTATTTTTCAAAAAAAATTTTAGATTTTAACATGTCTATATGAACACTACCTCTGTACCAAATTTCATCAAAATCTGAGGGGGTGAGGTCTGAGCCCTGTGTTGAGTTGACACGGAATGACCCGGCTGCTTATTTATTTCCCAGGCTCAGGCATTCCTAAAATGAAGACTGTTAGCTCGATGGTGTTCGTCAACAAAAGGAAAACTTTTTAAACCACATCAAGTGTTCCGAATTATACTCATTTCTCCAAACATCACAGAAACATTTTTTCCCAGCTCATACCCGATTCTAAAACGCTGAAAGAATCCAGGATATGCACACAGTAAGCCTAAACCGTTTATCGAAATCATTCGCAGAATGTAAATAAACGTTCTTTCGCAACAATAAAAATGTTTTATAGTACATGAATGTCAGAAAAAGAAAGACTGATTGACAAAATCATATTTACTTACCTTAAAAATGCAATCCGGCTTTCTTTGAAATCTACATACGATCTGGGGAAAAGAAAAGAATAATCCGTATGGTTAAATCACAGACTAAAGAGATCTTTGGTTAAATCTTGGGATATGACGTCAGGCTGATTTTCGTCTGAATTCGAAATTTTTTATCGACGCTGCCATCTAGTGAACTGTAAGGGAAGTTAACAATAAATTGAATACGTCAGGAACACATTCCATCAGTGTCTTATATATTTTCAAAAAAGTACAGCACTTTTTCGCATCATTTCTAATCACTATTTGGAGACTCTTAATAATGATTTTACTTCTCTTGAGAAAAAAACTCAGTTTTTATTTCCACCTTTCGTTCAAATATGAGAAATTAATTTCCTTACCCTTAAATGTTTGCTGCTTTTAGAATCGCAAATCATAGTTTATGGAATAGCGCCCCCTCTAACTTGATGTAAAGTTTTAGTTAATTAATATTCCTATTTTGAACAAACATTGTAACATTTTTTCACGTGTCAATAATTATCCCCTTGGCATAGTGCTTTTATATAACCTTAAATCTTCACAAAGAGTCTGGAATTAAATTGCTACTAATTACAGAAAATTTTGAGTTAAAAACACTGCTAAATTAGAGTGCTCACCACAGACTCCCCCTATTTTTTTTTAATTTTCATTTCTAGTTAACATAATTAGCAATGTGTTAATTTAATTTTATTGACAGTAATATGAACATTGATTCTAAGGCAGGAGTTCAAGTGAAACAGGCGATCGCAAATTACAATCGCTACTGGAAATGAATTACGTTAGAACGTTTCTTGATAAAAACATCGTGACGTCAGCGTGACGTTTGCCTATGAAAAACGAGCTAGATAAAACGTCACAGCCTACTTGGCGAATAAGAGGAGATCGCTGACTGCTTGTGAGCTCTTATTGGCTCCACCCGTAGTGACGTCAGTGCCAAGTTAAGTTGATGATAATGTAATTCACTTCCAGTAGCGATTGCAATTCGAAGCGATTGCAATGGTGTTTCACTTGAATTTCTGCCTAAGGCAGGGATTCAAGTGAAACAGGCCATCGCAAATTACAATCGCTACTGGAAATGAATTACATTAGAACGTTTCTTGATAAAAACATCGTGACGTCAGCGTGACGTTTGCCTATGAAAAACGAGCTAGATAAAACGTCACAGCCTACTTGGCGAATAAGAGGAGATCGCTGAGTGCTTGTGAGCTCTTATTGGCTCCACCCGTAGTGACGTCATGCCAAGTTAAGTTGATGATAATGTAATTCACTTCCAGTAGCGATTGCAATTCGAAGCGATCGCAGTGCTGTTTCACTTGAATCCCTGCCTAAGAAATTAAAAAAAAAATTGTTGGGAAAATTGTGAAAATGAAAAAAAATTAATATTCTTTTAGAAATAAATTAGTTCTAGAATTGGAATTGAAAAAGACAGAAAAAGGAAAAACAGCAGCTATGGTGAAATTGTTAGCATTAAAAATAATCATCCTTATCATTAATCGGCTCATCTAATTAATCAGTTGATTATCAACAGCCGATTAATTGCTAATCGGCCAATTTGCTTATCGGTGCATCTATATATATATATGTGCGTGTATGTTCTCAACGTGAACAGAAATTGGAATCGTATCCTCATATTAACGCTTTCTATTTGAACACACTTATTATTAATTTTCCTTATTGTTAAGTAGTTATCACTAATACTACTTATATTGTTAAAAAAAAAAGAAAGAAAGAAAGAAAAAACCTCTGGTATGTTCAAAAAGAATCATACTTTTCTGGACTGACACTTTCGTGATTTTATGAGGCATGTAACAGAATTCAACAATAGAGAATTCATATTAACTGACAAATCTATACATATAAAAATGGATGTATGTTTGTTTGTATGTTTGTTACTTATACAAGTCCAGAATTCGTCGGATTTTCATCAAAATTGGCACAGAGGTTCCTTGATGCTCTAAAATTTGCATAGGCGGGGTTTTGAAATTTTGAAACAATCCAAAAAGCTCAAAATTCAAATTTTTTGTCTCAAAATGGCCGTTTTTTTTTTCTTTTTTTTTTTCAATTTTGAATAGATAGAGTAATAGAGATAAGCCTTTAAGCATAGAAATTGATAAAATTTAACGCATTTAAATATGGGTATTTTTCCAACGAAATGAATTATCAATTTAAGTCTCACCTATTTCATGAAAGCATGAAATAAGTTAAAAACAATTATAATTAGCTATGTTGTATTAAAGCACAAAAGTGCAACGCCAGGTAATTAGCTAGTCTAACTTATATAAAAGCGTTCCTTATGAGTGTTTGAAGAAAAAATTTAAGAAGGGTGTCTGGAGGTTTCTTTCCCGTGAAATTTTCTAAAAAATATATAAACTGCGATGCAAAAGTTTAGACAAAATGCAAATATGTGAATAAAAAGAAAACTATTCAACGAAATGCTTTCAAATTTCTACTGCAGATACACAATATGGTTCCAAATACGTGTCTGGAGTTCTTATAACTATAACTGGAATCAAATTTTGGATATTACAAAAGATATTTTTTAACATTGTTACAAAAGTTTAGACAATAGTCAGATTTTATGCAAATATCCCTTGAAATGTGATTGGTGGAGGAAATGCGGGACTGTATTATTCATTTATAAAGTGCAGAGATTGCTGAATAAATAATCAAAATCTCAAAAGCTCTTTAGTTCTCGTGTAAAGAAGATGAGAAAGTTTGGACGCCGAAATTTGAAAATGAACCTACTTTATTAATTTTTTGTCTTTTAAATCGGCTCTAGTATGGTAGTACATTGTTTTTCACTTGTGGAGAGCAAATTCAGACATGCGTATCGATCAAAAAGTTCAAGAAAAATTATATTTTTTAATTATGAAGGAATTGAGAAAACGGCTCAGATTGACAATTTGCCCCTTAATCCTACAAAACTTCAACTTGGGTCAAAAACAGCACGTGACATCATAAGTAGATGAACAACTGAATCGGAATGCATTAAAAAAACAAAGAATTGTGCCTGTGCCTTTTCGGACAGAGTGTCCCAAATAAGTCAGATTTTAATGTGAAAAGCAGCATATGTATCATCGTGACTAAAAAATGAATGGTACTTTTTTTGATAAAAATTATTAAAATTGGGATGGCCTAGATGGATTATAATTCTTTTCGCGGGAGTTGAGAAATATCCAATGACCATATGCTGTGCTGCGTTTACCAATAAAATCTGGCTTATTTGGGACACTCTGTCCGAAAAGGCTCAAGAACAATTCTTTGTTTTTTTTATGCATTCCGATTCAGTTGTTCATCTACTTATGCTGTCACGTGCTGTTTTTGACCCAAGTTGAAGTTTTGTAGGATTAAGGGGCAAATTGTCAATCTGAGCCGTTTTTTCAATTCCTTCATCCTTAAGAAATATAATTTTTCTTGGACTTTTTGATCGATACGCATGTCCGAATTTGCTCTCCACAAAGTAAAAAACAATGTACTACCATACTAGAGCCGATTTAAAAGACAAAAAATTAATAAAGTAGGTTCATTTTCAAATTTCGGCGTCCAAACTTTCTCATCTTCTTTACACGAGAACTAAAGAGCTTTTGAGATTTTGATTATTTATTCAGCAATCTCTGCACTTTATAAATGAATAATACAGTCCCGCATTTCCTCCACCAATCACATTTCAAGGGATATTTGCATAAAATCTGACTATTATCTAAACTTTTGCAACAATGTTAAAAAATATCTTTTGTAATATCCAAAATTTGATTCCAGTTATAGTTATAAGAACTCCAGACACGTATTTGGGACCATATTTTGTACCTGCAGTAGAAATTTGAAAGCATTTCGTTGAATAGTTTTCTTTTTATTCACATATTTGCATTTTGTCTAAACTTTTGCATCGCAGTGTATAACATTCTGTTTTCTTGGGGTTTATGAGGGGAGCTTGGGGTCTTTTTTGGAGTGTGTGTGTGTAGGACATCTCCACCACCAGAAGGAGTAGGGGGCCTGTGGAAGCCCGAGGAAGTGGAGCGCCGCGACCCACCCTGTAGCAAACTCCGGTGCCAACTGAAAAAGGGACCCTTGCTCAAAAATAAAATATATAAATGAAGGGGTAAATATGTTTCAAAACATTGGGGGAAATTTACGTAACTAACCCAGGTCGCACAAAAAAAGTTTAAACGTTTTATAAACGTTTTTAATCCGTTGTTACAACGTTAATAACCATTTTACAACCTTTAAAAAACGAAGTGTGCTACTTGGGAAAGTTATACATTTTCTTTATCAGCTCGCTTGAGTTCATTTGTGTGTCACGAGTCCTCCAGATGGGTGTCACTCAGTGCAAAGCCCCCCTTCTCTAAAGCGATGCTATATACAGGGGTTGATCTTGGAAAAGCATTGGGTGACATTTCAGAAAAGAGTCATTTTCATTTTTCATAAACTGTTAAATATATTTCGGGTGTCGCTCATTAGAAATAACGTGTTACTCGGTGCAGCCCCCCCCCCCCATCCCCTGAGCAATACTACTAGGCTTTCATAGATTATAAGTAACTTTAAATATTTGTGGAAGATTTTAGAAAGGAAGTATTTATATTTTCCAGAAGGTTTAAAATAACATTATGTGTGTCACCCTCCACAGAAAGGTATCACCTGGCGCAAACAACACCCCCCCTCCCATTCCCAAGTAAACGCTAGAAGATTTCACAGAAGTTTTAAATATTGTGCGAAATTTCAGAAAGAAAATAGGGCAGTAGCAGCCACCCGGGAATTTTGAGGAACATTGGGAATTTTTAATATAAACAAACATAGTAATTTTTTACATAGTTGTTATGCTTAATGTATGAGCAAAAAATAACAACTTTATCATTACTTGAGTTAAAAATATGCAACTTTCAAAACAATACTGTTATAAAGTGTCACTGCCTTTGGAGCTCTTAAAAAAGGAGCGAAAAAAAAAATAATGCTGAACTAAACATTTTTAATTTGATGTCTATTGGAACAAAATGTATGACGTGATGTTTCAAAGAAGTTTGTATATGTGACATACATTGAAAAACTTTTATGTTATGTAAAAAAAGTTATGTTAGTTACAAATAATACTAAACATTTTATTTAAGAAAAAAATTATCAATTAGCACGTGGAGAAGCAATGATTGCAATAGTTAAGCAATTAGTTGCATTTTTAAAAAGCAAAATCAACAAATCATCTCAATTTGAAATTATACCCAATGACAAAACAAACTCAAAATAGGGTGGCCTCTTTCGCTTATTATTTCGAAATATTTTTCTGATAAGCAATTCCATATACTGCAAAACATAACTATGGGAAATGTCTTTTGAATGTAACTAATTAGAATAATAAATACAAATTTCGAAGCCAGAATTTCTTAACATTTTGAAACTTCCCAAAACTCTCGGGAATTTTCAAAATTCCCTGCCCAAAAAACCCGGTTTTTTCCCTTGAATTAACTGGGTTTTTTCCGCCCTTTGCATCTCTAGCCTCTCAACTGTGTAGCCCGAGCTGAGCTCGGGGTGAGGTTTATGTGCCTTTGCCTGTGTAGCCCGAGTTTTTTCAGTAGGGGCAGAGGGCTTTCCCGCCGTTTTCTAGGTTTCTTTCCCCCTTGTCGCCCTGCGGGTGTTCTTCGGTAAATTCCAATAAAGGAGCAGGCGAGAGCCGATGGGCGTCAATTGTCAGTCCAATTTGTTTCCGCTCACTGGACCTGGCCCCTGGCCTACCACGTGTTCGAGAGCGTTCAGTAAGCACGTGCTCCCGTTTCTTGAAATGGCTGGATATTCAGATACTATGTATTTTCGAATAAAAATTAGTCATTAAAATTCAATGCTTTCGCAAAATATTTCTGAGCCGAAAATTAAATTTCCATTTGTCGAATAAATAAAATTTGTATTAGAGGTATCGGTCTAAAATAAATATAAAAGTACGTTCTTAATTCTTACAATAACTAGCGCACCAGTATAAAATCTTACTTAGTCTGTTTGAACATGAATAACCTATTTCAGAAACATACTTTTGTTTAAAAAAAAAACATAAATTTAATGTGCTTTACAAAAAAAAATGAAAGAGCACTTACTCCAAATCTTATGACTTTTGGATCCATAATCCATCCATTTAGTCTATCTATAGCCATCCCCCTCTAAGGGGTGTACTAAAAACACACACACAATGACCGATAGAATAGATTACACTTACAAAAATGAGTTACGTCACATGTCTTATTTTTTGATAGTTGGTTCGTATCTATTTTAGCGCTTTAATCCGTGAATGAGTAGAAAATTTTTCTCTTCACACAACGAAGTTTCGCGCAACTGATTTTCATATTTTCTTTACAACAAAATAAAGTAAAACGAAAAGCAATTTAAATTTTAGCAAGAGATTTAAAATGATAAATATCGTTTGGCTAAATAAGTACCTTAATTTCGTCAGAAAAATCTGAACTAGTTTCTTCTTTTCTAAAAATTGTTTGTAAAAAAATAAAGTATTTTATTAAAAATGTGTTTTCTTTCAAAAGAATTTTAAAATGTTAATTTGATCTTTGAGCTATTGCATTAGTTTTTTTCCAGTGTGTTTCAAATCAATACATGTTGAGAATTTTTTTTTCTTTAGTACATAAAATTATTTTCAGGTAATATTTTCAGTTAGTTTTCAAAAATAAATTCGTTTCAATGCACCAAGAATTTCTTATTAGTGAGATTCAAACAAATAAACCGTCTAAAATGAAGTAACAGTAGCGGAATTAGGGGAGGGGACACTGTCCTGGGCCCCTCTCAAAGGGATAAAAATAATCTAATTATACCATTACTATTTTAAGATTTATTTCTTTATAACATAAGCAATCATTTCCAAACTAATTTCTTGAAAAAGAACACACACAAAATATATTTGAATAAAAACCCTTTGGATTGCTATGGGATTAATATTGCAATCTGCGATCAGTGTAAAAGAATACGTAAAACTCACAAGTTTATCAAGGGTACTGGGTACATAATCTCACGATTCGTTCATTAATTCTTCTTCAATGAAAAAAAGTGATTATTCTGTTTTGATCATTATGGCAGTGTTTCTAAGTAAATACCGTCTATTATTATACCAATTTTGTTGAGTTATAGTTTATGATTTAGTAGTTGGTTGTCCTAAAATGTAGGATATTTCACTTCCACATTCGAAGTACAAATATTATGCAACATTGATGTATTTTAAAGTAAATTAATTCGCTTTAGGGTTTTTTTTCTGAAAACATTTAAAAGTGCCTCATGTGATTTTTTTTTAATAAAAGATATATGAAGTGGGGGAAGCACTTTTTGCTCTTCGGGACCCTCCCGAAAACCCGGCAACGCAATATTCAACCCGCCACGGCAACGCAATATTCATACAATTCACGTTTTATTTTCAAAAATTATCAGATATAAAAATAGCGTAATAGTCAAAACCAGTGGTTGGAAAAACTACATATTTTTCGTAGCGAACTACAACTACTTTCTTATAAATGTAGTTAACTACAGCTACAACTACTTTTTTTTTAATGTAGCGAGCTACATCCCTTTTGAAATGTAGTTGCTACTTCGCTACTTTTTAAAAAATAAATAAATAAAAAGAATACACCGTTTGAGGATCGACAGAAAAAAATTGAAAAATGGTTTAGATAAAAAAATTACCTCATTCGAATATGGAATAGAAATAGGAATTATCTTTGAATTTATTTGTTACTTTTCCTTTTTGTTCCTTTTTTTTTGCTAAAATTTGTCATTTTTAGATTTTTTTTAAACAGTTTTTACGAATATTCGCCACAAAAGCCACCTTGTTTTTTTCCTTTTTGAAAAGAGAACTTCGTTCTTTTTTTTTTTTTAATTTTTTTCACTTATTATTATTTATTTTTTTAATTGAAAAGTAGTTTTCAGAAATCGCTACAAACTACTATTTTTTGCATCGCGCTACTCGCTACTCTACTTTTTTTGAAAAGTATTGCGCTACACTACAAACTACTAAAAAATGTAGCTACTACAGTAGTTTCGCTACTTGTAGCGCGCTACTTCCGACCACTGGTCCAAAACTCACTGAAATCTTGTCACGTATTATTGATGTAGAATATTTTCATCAGCTTCAAATTTTCATAAACAACAAACACAAACTAATAGTAATTATAATCTACATATGATTTAACTCGTACTGGAGGACAGCTAGGGTATTTTCTTACAACAAAAAGAGCTTAATGGAAGCAAAAGTAGATATTCAGCAGAAAGGAAAAAAAAAAAGAAACTCATGCGCAAGACAATAGAGACTTCGCGAATAAAATAAAACGGGAACTATTTGTGTGCAAATTTATCTACAACTCTCAATCTCAACATGACATCTGAGATTGCAGTTTCGTACTTGTTAGGAACTTATCAGTTAGGAATAGTCAGTAACCGAGTTGTAGGCAAATATCCTATGTAGCCTAGTCATCTACATCTTAAAATATCAGGGGACGTGATGGCACCCGCAGTATAATCGATTCTACGTAGTGATATTTGGGATTCTACACCATTTTGCAATATTTGTTTTATATTTCTAACAACTGACCATAATGATATCTTTTTAAATTTAAGATATTTGAAAGAAAATTATTGCGATTACATATACAACCAATCAAGTTAATACGTACTGCCGGGACCCGACTGTGAACTCTTGTGCAGGTTGGGCACCATCTTTATTTGTTGACCTTCACTCCCTTCTTTGTTATTGTATAGTGAAACAATAAAACTATTTGGGGCTTAGGCATTATCGTAACAACTAGCGTGGTAAGAATTACCTACAGGAGGGTTCCTTTTTCGTCAAAACAATCCTTACATAAGTTAAAACTACTGTATAAAGATTGGCAGTAATGTTAGGACTAAGGTCTCGAGGGGGGGGGGGGTGTGGATACTCCCAAAATCTCCTATCGTTGCGCCTCTGATTTAAAGTTTAAAGATGTCTTATATGAAGTATAATGCAAAAATACATACATTGTAAGTATTGCTAGTGTATGCTATAAATAATGCATTATAATATAAGATGTCAAATTTTGTTGCATTGTAATTTGACATAAATATTATAGGCAACTTTTAAATCTAACAATAATGTAAATATAGGTTCTGGACTGCTTACAAAAAAGACAAATTTTTTAGGAGAAGTATTTTTTCTAAATTTAATATTTGCACCTTACTACAGTGCAATATGTATTCACCCAACTTTTTAAAAACTTTAATATTTATTTAGTGCTCCTCAAATTTTGGTGCCCTGGAACCTGGAGCCATTCATAAGCTCACATTCTTTGCATTGGAGCAGGCGTTTCTTGTAACGCCGAAACACGTATCTGCGGTTTTCCCACTCCTTAGTGCTTTTTACGTTTTATTTTCTTTCACAAAATCAAGGTCCGTATTTTATTTCCTCCAAGGAAAATTATTAATACATATCAAAAATCTTTTTATCAGGGGTTCACTTATTTGAGAACCGTGGAAATCTGTGATCAAGTTCGTTACGATTAGATTCAGAGTTAGATTGACGAAATATATTAATTGAATAACTTTAGAATGTTAAGTATTTTTGCATAATTGATAAAACTTTTGATTTTTTTACAAACATAGAGCCAAAAATGTTCATTAGGTAATAGGATTGAAATTAAAAACCTCCCCGATTGGGCGTATAATGATTTGATTTCAGCGAAAAACATTTTACAATTACATGTTCACATAAAGAATTAAATGTTGCACTTTTCAGATGGAGGAAAGTAATTTCTTTGTCAATAATAGCAAATTATATGCTTTTAAATACAAACTTTAGATTTAATTAATCTGGCTGCTGCAATTTTTAAGTAGAATTGCAAAACCCAATTTATAACTAAACTATAGCTAACTAGCACTAATAAAATGTAATACATTTGAATGAAATAAATATTATTCAGAAAATTTTGCATTAAACTTTTTAGAAAGAGCTTCTGAAGCAACTGGATTTCGAAAAAGTTTCCTAGTATAGCGAACCCTAGAATAAAAGAAAGCAACTCAATGCATACCATAGGATTTTAGCTGTCATCGTCACCCTTCCCCATTACCCATCAAGGTCAGCGTTACCACCTACTCTTTAGTTCGCTATCGGTTCTCTATCGGGCGATAATGGTTTGGTTAACGAGGCAGAAGCTCCTTTGTAAATTGAAGGGGGCAAGCAACGTGTATTGCTGGGAAGTGAACATAGCTCTTCGAAATGTTTACACAAAAAAAGACCATTTTTGGGGGAGCAGTTCCCCCAGTTAAGAGGCTAGTAGCATGGTATTGCGAGTGCTCAGTTGTTTTTTTAAGTGTAAAATGTATTCCGAGTCTTGTGAAAGCTTTCATAACGAAGCAAAAGAAAGATACATTGATAAAATCAAAATCATTAACAATGAAGAATCTGCGTGCATTTTTTCTTTTTTTTATTTTTTAAATGAAAATTCAGGTTATTTTATGACGATAGACACCAATTTCAGTTTAATCGGGTGATTAGTTATTTTACAATTAATTCTTAAAGACGTCCGATAAGCCCCGTCCCCTATTTTCCCCATCTCCGCTCGCTCGTGCGCTCCCAATCCCAATACAACAAACTTTTTGGCCCACGGGTCACTTTTAAAAATTTCCCAAGATTCGCGGACCAGTCCCCCCCCCCTTCCCTATCCTTAATGGATCATCTTACACATCGTAATTCAGAATCAGGCACATTTTTTGTATTAGAAATAATCGAAATATATGTAATAACTGCATTTTCAGTTAGGCGTTTTGGCGTTCCTATAATTTAAAAGCATGTTTCAAGTTTTAATACACTCTTCACTTTTTATCCGTAGAATGTACGATTTTTTCTTTTAGCATCATAACTAACATTCATTAAACACTGGGTTGGAAAACTGAAATAATTAAAGTTACCTAAAAATTGAATCTAAATTGGTTTATTTTTGAAGCTACCTACTCCATAATAGTTATCATTTGTGAAAAATATTCCATTCGTTACCTGATAAAAACATTTTATAAAGCCTTCTTAAATCTTTTATGAACTTCGAAATTTTCCCCAATACCTTTTTCTTACTATGCTTAATTTCTAAAGAAAAAATAACAAATATTATAAAGAAATTTTCAAAGGTTAGAATAATACAGAACACAGAAATGGAACTACTTGATGTCTATGCAAGTTTTAACGATTGATATTGCATTTAATTTAGTATGTGCAATAATCAGAAACTCGCAAAATATAAATACACAAGAAACTCGCTGTAGAGTAAATAATACCTAGCAATTATGATTTGGCTCATGTATGCAACTAAAATCTGGCCCACAAAAGGAGAAGACGAGAACATTGCAAGTGCGTTTTTTTTTTTTTTTTTTTTTTAAGAAAAAACTGAAAACTGATTGCGGCTTCTTCAATTCTATTGCGAAAAATATTTTACAGTAATTCATTTAATAGTATATTAATTATAACAAGGGGCCACGTGGGCCTAGAGGTAGAGTACTCTACTCGTAAACAAGTGGTCGCGGGTTCAAATCTCGCCTTGCCCATGGATGTTATTTCATCCTCTCTGCCGTAAATCTGTCCTGTGTTTGTCAGGAGGCAAAGCGCATAGTACGCAGTCCTTATATGTGTGTTGAAGCTGATGGCTTCCGAAAAAAAAATTATAACAAGACCGGTTTTCATCTGATAAAAAGTGCTTTTTTTGGATGAATCCGTTATTATACGTTGAACTAAAAATTAAAATATTTACGGAAGGTACTTTACACTCCTTTTTAATTTTTTAAAACTTCGAACGGAATTGATTTTATTTTTCTGAAGAATAATCGTGACGGGTTATTAGTAGCATTATTGCTTTTTTGATAATATTTTCTTTTCGTGTATTGGTTTATTTCCTCTTGTTCTGCTTTAACTTGGAACTGCTGGAGTTGGGGATCGATAGAGATGTAAGTCATTCTACACATTTCTAAACAGAAAATGGCTAGAAAATGCTGCGTTTGAGTTTTGTTTGGGGTGTTCATTTACTGGGTCAAGGCACTTTTTCTCCTTTCAACCAACCAGAAAACCTGATCCAGAACCATAAAAATGAGAGCAATATTTTAAAAAATAACTTCATGTGTCACTTAGTGTTTTTACTGTCATGTGACAAATGCTACAATTTTTAGCGATGCTATTAATTTTTGAATACGAAATTTCGCTTCATTGATTGGTTTACATTGGTTTTTTTCTTAATTTTTGACCAGAAGCAAACGAAGCATCATATTAAATTATTCAATCACGACTAAAACACTTTTTATTAAAAAAAATGCATCTAAATATGCATACATTTCAGTTTAAAGTGTTGCAGCCTTTATAGAAAAATTTTAAAATTCGAGTGAAATGCATTTTTGAATTTTTAGAGCTTATCTCTTTGAGACTGATTTTTGAAATAAATGGCTCAATGAAAATGTTTCTTTTTTTTTTACTCATGTAGTAGGCATAATAAGGATGAAAAATTGCTGCCCCGTTACCCAAAAGTCAGGGTTTATTCCCCCAAAATTCCAGAGTTTTTTTCCCGGCTCTCACAAACTGGATTTTTTGCATCTCTAGCAAGGGCGGATCCAGCTTCTGGTTAAGGAGGGGGTCATTTTCGGAAAGGGGGGGGGGGGGTCAAAGTGCAATTTTTGTGCAAAAATGGGGGATTTTGGCAGTTTTTTCGTGAAATAAGTCCCAAAAATGCAATTTTTTGCTATATTTGGTCGGTTAAGGGGGGGTCATGACCCCCATGACCCCCCCTCTGGATCCGCGCCTGATCTCTAGGGATGATCCATTCAGGGAGGGTATACATCTCTCTTTTCCCTCTGAATATTCTCCTAAAGATTCAAATAAGCACCCTTTTGTCTATATAAACAATAGTAAGCAACTTCGACTCCTTTCTATTATAACGGTTTCGCCGCAGCGCAACTCAAAGTGAACCTTGACGTCGAAGTCAAGCTCCATCCTTTTTTGTGTCACATGAACTTAGTTTCGTTTTACGCTGATTTTAAGTTGTAATTTTGCAAAATCCTGAACAGTTTTTCAAAAACTGAGTTGATATTTGGGGGTTTAAAGTAATGGACTATTGAAATCAACCAACAGTTTGCGATTACCGACCCATGCAGATTCCTCATTAGGATCCTTATTTATTAAGTAAAAATGAATTTTAAACTGTTGCGCGTCAAACTTGCGGTACAAATACAAAAAAAATAAAAATAATTTTTGATAGCTCCACAGTTTATGAACAGTTAATGCATTAAGAATACTCAAATCCTATCAAAACAAGTATATTAGCAGATAGTTTGTTGTTATTCTACTCAGTGGTTTAAAACAGAGATTTTAGTAAAAAATACTCTTTTTAAATGATTGATGCGTTGAAAATGAAACATCGGTGTGAAATACAAACAAAACAAGCCGAAACTGGAAAAAGAAGGGAAAAAATAACAGTCAATTACAGAGCAAATTATCGGTGAGAAAAGCGACGACGTTTGAATGTTTATTCATCAGCACGTGGTGTCGGTTTGTCTACCAAGATGACGTCAGTTACTACTGCCCTATATTGGGTCCTTACCTTACGGATTTGTAATATCCACCTTCTCGTATAAGTTTTCCCGAGTTGGCATCGGCGCGAAAACTCGAATGACGTCACGCACTGGCCGCTCGGTGTTCTGTTGTTGCAGATGTGAGTTTTTCTAACGGTTCCTGCAATTTCGAGTGTCTTTTTATTGCGATGATATCGACTCTTTGAACGCTTTCCGTTTCGGCGTTCGCCCCCTTGATGCTTGGGCTGTAGTGCGAGAGAGAGAGACCCGCCCCCGCCGCGAGTGTTTTGTTCGTTCGTTTGTGTTTGTTTGTTTACGTCGAGATGTCCGAACCGAGGGAGGCGGCCGAGGCCTCGGGCGCCGAAGACTCGGAGGTGCTGCGGGCGGCCGAGCGCGGCGAGGAGGCCAAGCTGCGCGCCAAGTACCCGCAGGTGCCGCGGCCCGGCGGCTCCGTCTTCCTGCAGAAGCGCCTGCAGAAGGGCCAGAAGTACTTCGACTCGGGCGACTACAACATGGCCAAGGCCAAGGGCAAGGCGCGCACGGCACTGCCCGTGGTCAGCCAGCTGCCCACGGGCGACGCCATCCCCACGCCCGAGGACCTGCCGGCCCGCAAGACGTCCATCGTGCAGTCCAAGCTGGCCACCGAACTCTCCAACTGACGGCGTCGAACTGACCACCAGCGTCCGTCGACCCCTTCCCGATTTTCAGAGACGCGCGTTTTCGGCCCTCGCTCACCTTTCTTCTCGCTCGATCCGGAGACTGGACCGGACATTGCTATCGATTGTATTTTTGCCTCTTAAGTATATCGTCACTTGATTCTTTTTTGATTTGCTCTCGCTGCATTGTTTCTGTCTCTCGAATGTCAATAAACGTGTGTCTCGCCACTCTCTGGGCTCCAGTGTCTTTTCCTCCCCCTGATGAAGACCCCGTTCCGGATTCCACATTCCGGGGACGTGTGGAGTCCCGAATACACATCTCATATCGACGGTGGGATTTCAACACTCGGGGATCTGGCCCGGTTGCTAAATTTTTGGCAGTAGTGATCTTATTTGTACGTCGTCGATAACTGGTTATTGACGGAACGTGTGAAAAACGAGTCGAAGACTCGAAAATCGATATTATTGTCAAACACAGTCAGTGACATGTTCTTTAAACACATTTGGTTTCCCGGTGCCAAAAATGTTTGAAACTGATTTATGGGGGGGGGGGTGCACTATTTTTATGTGTTTTTCAATGTCATGTGTGAAGCGTAATTTGGGGTTTACCTATATTTCTTCAGCGATCTCTTAGCGTCGGCTTTCCGGTTGCGATATTTTTTCTTATTTCCAGAGCGGTGCACCAAACAAATATTGAGCGAGAATACAAACGTATTGAATGGTCGATCCGATTTTTTTCTTCTAACTACCATTTGTTTCATTTTAGTACTCACCACGTGGAGAAGGGTGATTTTTCGATCTAAAAAAAATAAAAATTATATCAATTAAAGTTTCTTTTGATGAAGCTCTTAAAAGGGACGGAGCTAGTTGTCTTGTTGACTTCTGATCTATGCAAATCAAGTTTCTAACAGGTGGAACTTTACCTTTGTGATTAAGCAATATTAACCTTTTAACTGTCATGCCCGAAATAGTCTCGGGCACGGCTGGTTTTCGAAAATGTCACGCCCGAGTATTACTCGGGGTAAATTTTTTTTTGAGTGCATTGTATTGTTATACCGGAATATATATCGGGAGACGTTTATTTCGGCTTCGTCTCTTTGTCGAACCCGACTGTTTCTCGGGTTTGTGCTCGGAAAAGTGTTAAAAATCAAAATAACTTGACAGTTAAAGGGTTAAAATAAATACAAGCATGTCGAGAACATCGACTGTTGACAGTAAACTAAAAATCAAAATTGGTCGATAAACTTCAGTCTCAACCAGCTGATGGCTAATTTTGATATCGTGGCATTTCTCTGAATTTTTAATAGTGTAATTTTTGACATCATGATTACTTCTTTATTAAATCAACGTTTTGTTTGATATTCATATGAGTTCCAACTAACGGTAGAGTTTTGTTTTTGCTCCGCGGCCCTCGCAGTTTTGCCGAGATTGCTTTTTAAATCTTATTTTGCTAGAATTATACATATTGATTTTGTATTGACGAATAAAATGTTCAATTTCATTAGTTTTAACTAGTGAAAAGGCACAAAATTGCAAAAATATTGCATATGTGCAACCCCTTTTTTCAAAACATGCCGAGTTTTCAGCCTCTGATGGCCGAGCAGCTGTCATAAGAAAGGCTTTAGCATCAGAAGCTCAAAGCATTTTGTTCACTGGAAAAGGTTTGCCTTTTACGCTGAATCATGCATATATGCAATGTTTTGCACTTTCGTGTGTTAATTGAGTTATTTCTTTTTCCCAGAAGCCAGTTAGTGAAAAAACTCAACATTTCAATAACAGGGTTCCCACGGTCCTTAAAAGTCCTCAGAAACTCCTTATTTTCCATTTTGAAAAATAAGGGCCCTTAAAAGTACTTATTTTTGATTCAAGGTCCTTAAAATTATTTTGAAGTCCTTATTTTTCACTACTGATAATAATTTAATGATTTGAAATTGCTAGCAAGAATGAAAAAAATATTCTTTCAACTTTTCCTTCGTACTGCATAGGGATCCTGTGTTGAAATCTAAGCATTCTCAGTGAGAACAAAGGAAACAAGTGCATGTGACGGGAGAGGGGTGGAGGTAGTTTTCTAGAATATCCTAGAAAATATCCACTCACCATTTTTGAGTTTGAAAAAGTAGCAGTTGAAAAAATAGATGAACTAATAGATGCTTTATTAATAAGAAAAAAAAAAACAATTTTTTTGTCCTCTTGTATTTTTCAGTCTGTAATCAATATCACAATGATGATTTATTTTAAAACAATGGTACTCAACCTTCTTTAACTCGAAGGTCACACTTCATTTTAAGATGAATTTTGTACACCAGAAAGTTAAGTTAAAGAAGTCTAGTCATTTGAAGGTTTGTCAAATCCTTTTCAACTAGTTCTTTCAGAGCAAAATGTTTTTAAAAGTAAATACTGACTTGTAAATAATGAATTTTTCAATGAATTATTTGTCTGGTGACAAACATTTTTTTCTAGAAGCTTAAGCCTTTAGTATTTTTGATCTCTAATCATATTGAAAGTTTTTCTTGATAGCATCGTAAATCATGAAAAAAGAAAGAAAGTTACCAAGAACTGTTGTTTTCACAACTTAATTCTTATTTTATTAATACTAATTTTTGCAACTATTTCTTAGAAACCACTTTCTCAATAATTGGATAATAACGTAAGCTGCTACATGTGTCAGCTTTTCAAGCTGTAGGCACCACTTTAAAGCCATGGTTTTCAACCCATGCTCTAGGCATACATTTTGCCTCATTTGAATGCATTATTCATCATGCCAATCAATGCAATCAAATAAAAATATTTTGTAATTGAAGACTCGCACATTTGCGACTAATTGCTTAAACTGAAAATTTTAATACATTTGCATCTGCATTGATTCACGTAAAATTATCGTTGACTTTCACTAAATGATTATCTTAAATGTCTTGAGATTTTTGGAAATAATATAACAGTAGCTCAGTTTGTTGTAATTTGAATTTTCAGCTCAAATATTCAAAGCATTTCTCAGATAGTTGAAATTTTCTTTTCACAAAGCACTAATTTAGACAATTCTTGATCCCCTCTCCTACTGCAAACATTGCATCCAGTGAGTCATGTCATGGAAAACAATGGATTTCAAACTCTAATTGTAGCAGCTACCTTGCATTTTGTAAAAGTTTGTGTTTGAAAAGCTGCATAAATCTCTTATATTTATCCAAATTGTCTACATGCAATTATTTTTAATAAGAGATAATCTTCGATGTGAAAAGTTCTTCCCCTTAGACTATTTTGGAGGAGGAGATTTTGAAAACTTTGGCATATCTGTCCTGAATTTTAGCCCCTGGATATGTAGTTTCGGAAATTGATTAATTCACTTTTACAAAATTAAGTTTTTCTCTTAATTTTATCAAAACCTAACTGTACTAAAGTAAGTAGAAGTAGCATCGAATTAGAACGCCTTGCCTTGTATTGAAATCCGTTATAGCTTTTTTGTTTCCTTGAGAAAGATAGTAAATTGACCCTTTTTTTAACTTAATGTGTTTGTATAATACACATTTTATACTTTTTTCTGCAAGATGCAGCCTCAAAGATTCTAGTGCATCTGTACTAAAAGAGTACTTGAATGTCCAGTGTTTAATATAAAATTGCCGCTAGCCTTGGAATTGTCATGAAGAAGAAAAAAAGTTCAGATCATAATTTTTTTTTTTTGAAAATTGTTCTTAGTCTTGATTTTGAAAAGTAATGATAAATGCTTCAAAAATATTTTTTGGGGTAAAAAAATGCTTGAAAATACAGGTGTGTTGGTGTAACCCATAAAATTCATGCATATTTGATGACTAATAAATAATTTTGAGGTCCTTAATTTTTTTGAAAAAGGTTCTTAGAAAGTCCTTATTTTTTGTTTTGAGAAAGAAGTGGGAACCCTGAATAAGAAGTATTAATTAATTTTTCTGATATTTATTAACATTCAGCAAAGTATTCGTACATGCTGCCATGCCCATCATTTAAAAAAATTTCCAGGGGGCAAATTATATGGCAAAATATTAAAAAAAAAAACACATGACAATTTCTCAAAGCCTGGGAGAGGTTAATCCTTCATGACATGTTTATATATCCAGGGGTGATTGTGTTCCGGTATTTTCATGATCGATTCTGGTATTTTCATATTCCAAAATACCGGAAATAAAATATTTTTAATTATGCTTTTGTCTTCCCACCTTTGGTGTTTTTTTTATTTTTCGAATTTTCGGTGATTTTCCGATAACTACTAATAATATTCATTGAACAAAAATATTAAGATGCCATTCTATTTTTTTTTTGACTAAAAACTATTTGAAACTATTCGAATGTATGAAATGTGTCTTGTTTGTTTATGAAAGGCAATTTATTATTAAATATGTATCGTTATAAAATTAGGTGTGCTTAAATAATAGGGGCCTTGCTTTTTTGAAAAAAGCACCCCCCCCCCCCACACACACACATTTTCTCTTCAAAACTTTCAGGTATTTTTTCATGAACTCACAATCACCCCTGTATATCATATGTTAATTATAAATTAAATTAATTAGTTTAATTAAAATGAGTGTCTAAATTTCCCTTCAAATTTATTTGCTATGCTGTAGAAAAAGTCACTGATAAAATTTAAGCCCTGTTTTCAAAGCAATTCTGCTTACATATTTCAATAACCCTTCTGTTTCGGGAGTCGTGTAGTATCTGTATTTTGTTTATGAGAAATTAAATTAGGCTGTTCAGTCAGGGTTGTTTGATTTCGTCCGGGGCGGAAAAAACCTAGAAAAAACCGCCCCGGACAAAATAGCATTTTGTCCATTTTGTCCACTTTAAAGAAAATGACAGTTCTTGATTAAAAAATCCAAAGTTAAAAGTAATATTTTAAAATATTGATTTTTTTCAATGAGGTAAAAGTTTTATTATTAAAATTAGCACACATAATTATGTATACCAGCAAATATTTAATGAACAACAGATACCATAAAAATATAGTATCTGTATAAAATAAATGATTATTAACGATGAGATTTAATGCTTATGAGAGCACACATCAGCAGTAAATAATTTTAAGATGTTTATTTGTTGTGAAGGAGTTTCATTGCCAACAATAAAAGTGTATATAAAACATAAAAGTAGAAATAAAAATTTTAAAAGGTTTGAGTTTCAAAATATTAAAAACCCTATGAAGTAATCATTATTTGATGTCAAGAAAGAAAATTTATGTTAGCCATGAAATGAAATATGTTCCAGTAGTGTAATAACATTAATAAATCCATAAAACAATGCCTTGTACATACATATTTTACAATGGGGCAACATTCATTAAATCCTCAAAAAATATAACGTAAAATGACCAAATGAATCAAAATTAAACCAATATTTCTTGTAGCATCTACTGTATTTTCAAATACAACGATATACATTTATATATGTATTTAATTCAAACAAAATTTAACCATAGAATTTATGAGAAAATATCATATAAAGTTTTCTTTTTAAGGGATTGTATTGCGTTACTAAATATCTAAGGTGACAGAATACTCTTTAATTTCTTTTTAAAAATATGTATTAAAGAAAAACTTTTTTTCTATTTGTCTACTCTATAATAATGTAATTACACTCAATAGTTTATTCACTATGTTAAATTTTATTTCTTTCAACTAAAATTAGTTAAAAATTAGGGATGCACCGAGTAGTACTTTGGCCGAGTACCAATTGTTTTTTTAAAAATCATTGACATACACAGTACAGGGTTAGAAATCATAACAAAATTTTACTGGTCTTCTCGACCAGTGAACAGGAATATATACTGGTTAACAGACAACATCACTGGTCCACCTTAAATCATTAACCACATTTTCTTTCTTTAAAAAAAATGGTGGTTCTTGGATTGTTTATTATTTTTCTGGTGATTTGAGGCGAGTTTTACTGGTCTGGAACAGGGGCGCACCCAGGATTTAGTTTAAGAGGGGGCTAATTTCTGACATACAGTACCGTTAACCCTTTAATGTCCAGAGGCTATTGTTTAAAAAAAACTAAACTTTAGATTACCCCCCCCCCTTTCTTTCTTTCTATTTATTTGTTTTTCTCCCAGCTTTTTTTTTTCTTTTTTTAGTTTCGATATGGAAAACAGCGTCATTAAAAATCGAAAAAATGGGGATAAATACCTCCAGACAAAAATAACTATGAAATTTTAGATGACTGTTAATCTTTGAAGAGCTCAAGTCGTGGGGCTCTCCCACTGAAAATTTTCGAAATTGATGTCCGAGAAACACTTAGGCCCTCTTTGAAGACATTAGGAGAAGAAATGGGGATTTTGGAACATTTCACTGCAAATTTTTTGATGTTGAAATTCCAAAAACGAAATGTATAATTATCTCGGATAATCTTAGGAAGAATGGGGTTCTACCACTCTCAACCGGATTTTTTTCAAAATTGATGTCTTAAAAACGCAATCGAATCTGTTAGAGAAAGGGATGGGGTTCGGATTTCTCCCCTGGATGTTTTTTGCCGAAATCGAAAATCTCTAACTCAACTTTAAACGATTTTCGAGATATTCAGGAGTGTGGCAGTTCGAAAGTCCTTCCTGGAAACTTTTTTGAAATTGAAGTTTTAAAAATTCTATCGTAAAATGCGTTTTTAAAACTTCATCATAGTATCTTAAAATGCTATTGAATTTAAAAATGCTATTGTATTGTTTAAAAATGCTATTGCGTCATCTTTGATGGCGATACGGGAATGGATGGAATGTGGAACTCTCCATTGGATATTCTTCCCGAAACTAAACTTAGAGAAATGCTGTTCCATTGTTGGCGATGTTAAAAGTTCGGAGGACTTCCCAGAAAAGTATTTGAAATTGAAGTCTTAAATAGAAGGTTTTTGTTCATTTATCAGTAACCTTAGCAATGGTATTCTGTACTCTCACCCTCTCACCAGCAGTTTTTGTGATTGAAGTTCCAAAAATGAAATTTAAGAAGATCTTTTTTTTTTTGATTTTTTGAAATTTAAGTTTAAAAAAAACTGCAGACCATCTTTGATGATGGGGCTCGTTTTTCTTCTTCGGAAATTTTTAGAAATTAATGTTTCAAAAAAACAAACATTAGACGATCGTCAATTCAGAGACTTTCTACCGGAATTTTCAAAACTTGAAGCTCTATAAAATTATAATCCTTGCTAACTTTAAAGCCGAAAAAAAGAGAGGGATTAGGTTTGGAAAACCCCTTCCTCCCATTTTCTTCACTTCTTTTTTTTTCTTTTTTATTTCAAATAAAAATTCAGATACTAGGAAACGTTTTTCAGTCAACTATTTTGGTTTTTCGTACTTAAATTTTCAATTTCCTTCCAATGAATTCATTGGTTTGAAGTACAGAAGTTTATGGCTTTCGTAAAAATGCCTTTTTTCGATACATGTAAAAATACCCTTTTTTCGACAAATTGTTATTTTACAAAAATACCCTTCGGTCACTTTTTACTGCTTTTCTTCTTTCTTTTCTTCCTTTTATTTTCATACCATTTTATATATTTTTAAAATCTTTTCTTGTTTCTCGAACATATTTCTTTAAAATCAGTGGTGGGGTAAATCATGTCGCAAGCGCCGCCCATCTCCTCCATAAAGAGGAGGGGGGGGGGGGGCTCTAATGAAATGGATTAAAAAATGTGCATGAAATATGTTTTATATAGTTTTGTTCTTCTGACAGATAGGCGCTTTAAAAATTTTATTGTGATAATCTTTCAAACCTGCAATTCGCCATTGCGAATTATCATGATTCTCCATCTCCATGACCAATCCTCGAAATTAAGACTATTTTAGTTTTGATGATGAGACGCTCTGTGATTTGAGGCAGTCTGCCATTCTGAGACCCTATTTTCGTTCCTGTGCATGAACAATGAATGATTTGATTGAAAACAATGCCTTGGTCTCTCAGAAATTGTAAAAGAGGGGGGAAGGGATTTTATAGGGGGGAACTTACGACCCAGTCACCCCAAGATTTTAGGAAAGACAAGGTATATAGTATCCGTGTGTGTATTTGTTATTTTACTGGTTTTAAAACATAGCATATATTGAGTTATTAATGACTTGAATCTTTCAGGGGGGGGGGCTTAAGCCTCCAAAGCCCCCTCCTGGGTGCGCGCCTGGTCTGGAACCAATGGACCAGCAGTAAATTCAAACCCTGACATATGAACTGATCATTGGAATGGACCTCTATATGATAGTTCTTAGAACAAAAATCCCACTGAATTTAACTTATGCATTATTTAAAATATTTTATTTATTTTGTCAAAAATTTTAGAAAAAGGTTTTTTTTTAAATGAAACTACATTAAATGAATAAATATAAAGTATCAATTAAGTTGGAATTATATTAATCTATTATTGATTTATTTATTATTCTCTAAACTTGAATAATTTTCAAAAGCTTTTGGGGATATTAAAATAAATATTTACTCTATTGAAGCATTACAAACTTCAATATTTTCAAAATTAACTTGAAAATTTCTCACTAGATGGCAGTATACCCATAATTTGTTATACTTATACGTAAACTTATATGTAGAACTCAGCCATATTTTATAAATATATTAATTGTAAATGATTGCATTATATAAAAATGTGCATATTTTTAATTATTGAAAAATGTGTCTTGAATTATTCAATTTTCTACAACTACTCGGTATCGGCCGAGTACCTGATCCAAATTTGGCCGAGTACCAAGTACTCAGCAAATTGGTCGAGTAGGCCGAGTACCGAATATTTACCGAGTACTCGGTACATCCCTATTAAAAATCAATGGGTTTAATTGCCGTTCTTTTTTTCTTCTTTTTTTGTATGATACCACCATTCTTTTTTGGGAAATGGTAATGCAAGGGAGATACTAATTGTACATCATAACATTTTTATACATCAAACGTATGAAAAAAGTGTTTTTTTTTTTTCATTTCTTCCATTTTGTCCATTTCTTCCGGTGTCCCGGACTTTTTGCAAAAAAGTGGACGAAATGACAACCCTGTGTTCAGTACTCCATGATTGATTATGAATTATTCAAATATTTCGGTGATTTAATTTTTTACAATAAACTTCTTTTGTGAAGTAATATACCTATTCTCTCTCCATAAATGAGTTAATATTTGCCTGGAAGTTGTATTTTGGTTCAGGATGTCTCACCGAGATTACGGTGCCGAGATTTTCGAAAAACAAACGTGGCTCACGCTGCTCGGCATCGAGGGGATCTTCTCCCGTTCTGAATCGATTCGTTTCGAAACCCGTATCGAAGTCGAACATCCACTCGGTGTTCATGGTGTAGGAATTGACTTGATTTATTTATACTCAATTTCTGCACCACAAAAAGTCGCCTTTTTCTACTGCATGCTTCGAAAGAAAAAAGATTCGGTGTGCGACGAAATGTGACGGGTAAATGTCGAGAAGTCGATTTTATCAGACGTGATTCTTCAGCCAATTGGCGGAAATCAGCCAATTTGATTGACAAAACATAGTTCCGACCTTCTACCGATCTGCCTTAAAAAATTTCTCATCCGCTCTAAAATTATCAGTCCATTTAAAATTTCCACGATCTCTAGCCGAAAACAATGGAATGTGACGGCAATCTATCCAGCTTTAAAAGGTCAGGCATTCTTCGCTTGCTTAGTTTTTGGTTAGAAATTTCAATTTGAAATAAATAAATAAAATAGTTAGAGAAACCAAAATAATAAAAGTTAAAAATAAAAAAACTGTAACAAAATATTTCGCTAAATGCATTTAATAGCACTTATACCCGTCAAACCAACCAGTCACAACATATCTGTACCTCAGAACCAGACTAACGTAAGTCCACTTTCGTCATTTTTCGGTAGAGGGGAAAAACGATTGTCGAATACATCGTTCTTCCCCTCTACTGAAAAATGACGAAAGTGGACTTACGTTAGTCTGGTTCTGAGGTACAGATATGTCAAATATTTTCAGACTTTGAAAGTAATCACATGTATGTTTTATTTGAGTCTGTCAATTTGTAGATTAAGACAGATAAATGTATGCCCCGTGCTTTTAGCCTTGAACAGTGAAGGAATACATTTTTTTTTAAATTGTTATTTCATTGTTTTCCAGTAGCTTGTTGAATTTTGAATTAAAGTGTGGCAGTTTTTACTATGCACTATTTTGAAAGTCAAAAAGGTTCTTTTAATGCATGGAATTGAAATTTATAAAACCAAGACTCACGCCGCGGCCATTTTGTTGTTAATGTAAATTTTAGATAGGTTTTTGACCCAGCGGTAAAACCCATGGCCAAAACCTCCGACCGGCGGTTTCAGACAACTGCACGTGCGAACGACCACCGCCAAAAAAAAAATCTTTCGACTGCCGAATGCGTCGTCGTGGTGAAGTCTGTACGTGAGCACCCTTTGTTTCACCCTCTGTTAACATTTGGAGGACCGCAGAGGAGGAGTCGAGGGCAGATTCAGGGGGTGGTCGAAGGGTCGGCCGACCCCCCGTCATGGACACATTTTATCCGTTGCACGTCCATATTCAATCTTTCTTTCATTGCAACAAAATTTTTTTCATATGAAAAATGTTAAATTTTCTTTATTTGAAGAATTTCGGTCATTCCAATATTGATTGCATGTAGGAATTTTATAAATTGCATATTTATTTTCCTGATGAGAAATTTTTATTATAATATATTTATAGTTATTTTAATAGAATGTTATAAAACTATCACTTGCTGGGCAATATCGTATGATGTTTTAAAGAAATGGTGTGAATTTTACATGCTTCGTTTTCCTTCCACTTGGCGGACAATGTTTTAAGGTATGACGCGCTTGACCCCCCTTACAAAATTCCCGACCGTCCGTTCGAGGTGTTATTTTCATCACTCCGTTCGTTCAATTTTCCGATCTTTTCTTTCATCACTCGGCTACCCTCGAATGCATTTCGGGATGTCCGCCCTTCGAAATTGGAGCATTTTCGCCCCGTGTGATTCGCGTCGGGCCCGACCCGGTCCCGCCCGGGGTGGAGCTTGAAAAATTAAATTTTTAATTTTCATGGTCTCACCCTCTAGAAAAGTTCCTTTTATGGAGAAAATGATGTGGGAGAATTTTCGGCAAAGTATATCAAAATTGAGAGGTAGCTCAATCAGCTTGGAAGGTTAAAATTATACTTAAAATAGCGGAAAACTGAATAAAACCAATTTTCGCACCATTTTACCTTCAATTGCCCAATAAGATACATATAAAGTAATGAAAAATTAAGCTAACATGTGATTGATTCGAAAGTAATGAAATATAAAATAGTGTTGAGCTATGAATGAGCCAAAGCTTCATAGAGCCTGTTTGGGACTATCTACGTATTCTCGTCTGTGCACCTTGACTATACTTGCTTTACGAACAGTTTATAATAATAGCACCTGCTCTCTCTAGATTAAAAAAAAAAAAAAAAACGCAAAAGACAATTTCTATGCTGCTTATGTTGCCATTATATTGTGGAAAAAAATATCAAATTATTTTTTGATGCATGCATAACAGCATCATTTTATCAATTTCAGCTTTGTAAGCTCTAATTCTCAAAAGATTTTAAACTTTGTGGAATTTTATTATAGTGAAATGCATGAAAGTGCTGAAAAGTTGAAATAATCTTCTAACTTTTAAGTCTTTCAGAAGAAAAAAATGCTTTTGGATTTTGTGACAAACAGATTGCAGTTGAATGGATTAAACAAATGGAAAATTCAGATAGTTTCCTTGAACTCAATCAATTTAATTAAGAAATGCCATTTTTTCCCAAGATTAAAAAAATGTGAAGCCACAAGTAATTATGCTGAACATGATACGGTGCTTACTAACACGTTCGGTGACTGAGTAAGACAGGAGTCTCAATTTGTAACGCAAGTGGTTAAGGTGCACAGACGAGATTAAAAGGCGCCCGTGAAGCACATATTAATTGCTCAAATTTCGTCAATTTTCAAGGCTTAACTCTATACGCAAAACTGAGATACTAGGTCCATTTTCAGGACAAACTGCTACTTCATTCCTGAAGTTATAAGTTGTTTAAATTTGCATATTCAGTCAAGCCGTGAAAATTGACTAAATTTGAGTAATTAAAATATCTCCTGTTACTTACTCAACTTAATGTCTTTTTGATTTATTTGGCACATTGTGATTTAAACTTTAACGTGACTTATAATGGAATTTAAAAGATTGTGGAGCCCATTTGAATGAATGAATATAATCATTTTTCTTCAGAGAGTTGGAGTGAATTTAAATTTATTCAGTTGACTTTCTTTACATTTATTGCATGGGCATTGCTAGTATAAAGAAAATCAAAAAATCACCTCAGCCACACCTTGGCTGCATGTCAAAAACATGGCTCTTAAGAGATGGATGCATTGAGGTCTCTTTAGTAAGGTGTAAATTGTAGAATATCCTTCGTTTTGTTTCTCCATCGGGAAAATAGAAATAAAATTCTAAATTTTGAGGCCTTATATGGGATAAATGGGACAACAAATTAGGCTTACAAAAATCACTAAAATGTTATGCATTCTTTTGTTAATTCTGTTCGATCAAAAAAAAAAAAGTATGTTACACCCCTCAAAACGGTCAAATTTTTGATACGAAGCACCAGGAGAGTAAAAAAACGATTTTTATAATGTGTCATCAAAAATTTTTCAACAATAATAAAGAAATTGCCTGAATCAAAAAGTATGTTAGTTGTTTGACAAAAACAAAATCTATATATTTTAAACCTCCCTTAACGGGCTCCTCTAAAAGCCGAGGCACATCCCTTTGAATCCCAGTCCCTTTGTATGGGTTGTTTCATATTGTTCACTCATGATAAATAACGGACAGTTGTGTAATAATGTAATTTCGCTTCTATAGTATAATTTTCTTTAAGCTAGTCATACAAAAAAGAAAAGGTACCGCCTCACTATCTGTGAATTAATTTTACAGTAAACCTTAAAAAACTGAGCTTATTTCTTGGCTCAAATTTATTTAATTCTAGAGAGCTGTTCTCTAAAATTTTCTAAATCAGAAAGTTTAAGTGAGTTCACTTTTCTATTCGAGCAACGTTAGAGTTAAAAATAGTACAGTTTGATATTTTTTCTGGCGACCTCGGACTCGTGCCTCGGGTCTCTACCGATTTTTTCAAAATAGGGACGGGGGCGATAAGAGAGATGGCGAATGTGACAAGATTTCGCTTTGTTTTTTGTTGGCTTCCTTTATCTGAGGTGTTGGTTTGGGTTGATGTTTTTTTTCTTTTTTAATTTATTCCCCTTCCTTATTAGTTCTAGAAAAATAAAATATCGGACTGAGCCGAAATGTTACCACGGTGCATTTTCTTTTCAACCCTGGTCGAAATGGAACGGTTCGATGGTGCCGGGGCGCCTTTCGAGGTCGGACAGTTTGACCCACAAATCTGTTTTTGAAAGCTTCGTCTGAACAACAACAAATAAATAACTAAAAATAACAGAATTGTTTTACGGTTGCATTTTTATTTATCATCTGCCAATTTTGGCTTTTTTTTAAAAATCATTATCTTAGTTTCAATCGCATGTATTGGAAATATATTCTACTGGATTCAACCAGTGCCTTCAAAATAATGTAAGGAGAGTAGTATTTTTTTGCAGCAGTCGGGAGAATAACATTTCCCGCCAGGAGAGTGATTTTCTTATCGTACAAGACCTGTTTCTCAGGCCTGGAATTATATTAAGGTAAAGAATTGTTTTTCTCTTCTAACCTCTTGACTCAATTACACACTATAGGCATGATTAATTATTTGTATGTTATTTAAAACAGAAATGTTATCCCATGAGGATGACATCTCAGTTTTGAACTTCAAAATCGTATCGACAGAAAACTTCGTGAATCCGTACTGCAGATTCAAAATTCCTTTTTGCCTTTAATAATCGAACTCATTCTTAGGCCAGGAGAATGACATGCAAACCTTGGGACAAACTTTAAAATGATGTACCTTGATTATTTAATCAATTAAATGAACCAAAACAACGCTGTCTTACACTCTTAAATGTGCTGAATTCAGTACTAACAATTGAACTTGTCAAATGTTCATGTAAAATTTTTAAATAATTTATGCACAGTTGAGAAACATGTTGGGACTGACTTATTGGGGATTCAAAAATTTTTGTATTAAAAAATATATGAATGATTGTTCTAATTTGAATGGGATAACATCAGAAAAAGTACTTCTAACAGTTAAAAAAATAAACTGTCTAGGTCTAACAATTTTTTGTGTCATCCTTCGAGGATATGATATTGTCAGGATTTTGCAGAATCACCCAACTAATGATCAACTCATTTTCATTAAAATAGACTGTGGGTCTACTTTTCATTCTCCGACAGCACAGTAAGCTCGAGGAAGATCATGACAGAAAAACTGGCTTGTAAAATAAAATGAAATTGAAACCTGTCTATTCTTCAAAATCTGCAGTACTGAGGGCGGAACTATAGATCCAAAGCGTTTTGACTGAAAACCCTTTGTTTTTGCAGAATAACATCGTTGATTCGGACTTCTGTAGTTCGGAAAATCGATAATTCGGACGTTTTTTTTTTCAGTTGTTTTCGCTGTCTGTTGATAGATGGCGCCACAAGTAAACTCCGAGAGATGTTTGGAATCGTTCGAAAAGTAACCAAAACTATCATTGATCAGTTAGTTTTCCTCATTTATGTGTAAGCTGTATTGCTAATTAATTGATTTGTTGACCTTATAAGTATAAAATTTATCTTTGTTGTTTTCCGGAGATAACAACAGATAGCGCTACCATTTGAAATCTTTTAAATATACGTTTAAATTCACATTACAATATGCTATTATTATTTTGATAAAATATTACTTATTTCATATTTAGTTTCGTATTAGCGATTTTTTATTCATAAATTCTATTATTCGGAAATTTGCAGAATTCGGAGTTGCCGTAGTCGGGATCATTCCGAATTTAAGATGTTACGCTGCAGTCACTTTTTGTTGATATCCAGTGGTCTGTGACATGTTGCTTTTGAGCCATCGGTAAAGCAGCTTTTAAATTCATGCTTTTTAAAGTGCAACCATTTTTCACAGAAAATGGACTCGACGAGTTGTGATCCAAAACGCCTCACGCACGAGATAGTCGAAATAGGGATATTTAATAGGTTGATCAGGTTGCGTCTATTCGAGGCGATGATTTTTCCAGTATCTCGTGACACGACTGTCACTCATCTTCCAAAAAAAAAAAGAAATTCTGGGAATAAAGTGCACACTGACATTTCTTCCGATTTCACCGACAGCCAATGTTAAACAATGCTTTTCAATTATCAAAATAAAGAGACCTTCAATACGTTTGAATGATTTTATTCTAGCTTACAATTTTTTCCTTCCCCGCGGGGCTCCGTAGATTCGCTTCGAGAGCCCCGCGTCTGACGCAGGCACACGTGAGTATAAAATATGAAAACAAAACGACAAAGTCCACAGACTGTACCGGCGCGACACCGGACGGTACGGACGGACGTGCCGCGGCTGCCGACACTCGTGCACGGGAATGAGAGAGATTTCGCAAAAATAAATTTAGGGATGAAATTTGAGCGCAAATGGGAGTCGGCAGGATTTTATAAAAGGGGCACACCTGCTAAAAATTTCATTTTATTGCTTTTTATTTTTTTTCTATTCAATTTTTTTTATTTCTTAATTTTATTGTTTTAAAATTAACAATCATTTAAAGAAATGAAAATTGAAAAAAAAAAGTAAAACCATTAAAATTTTTTTTTTCGGTAGCCAGATTGGTGCCGGGCCAAAATATATTAAATTAGGAACGTCTGACCCACAGCTGCCAACTTCTGAAAATTCATTGCAGGAGTTTTTTTGCAAGGGAGCGGATTTCTTATTAAAAAAAAAAAATAAATAAAGCAAAATAATAGACACGATGAATCATTTACTTTTAAAATAACACTAGGACACATGACAGAACTATTTTTAAAGTATATAAAATTTCTTATTTTTCATCATTTATTATGATCAACTTTTTATTTACTTTCAAACAAACGAGAAAAAAGGAACATGACTTAGCACAAAAGAAGTAATATCTAAATGATTGTAATACAGATATTACGTGCACTGATTGAGTTGTTGCTCGAGATTACAAAAAGAGAAAAAAATCATGTCATAGTATCTCATTTCATTGAAGCTATCATTTTTTCAATAACAATTGGCAGCTCTGGTTTTAGCCCATCCTTTGGGAGATAAAAGTTTTAAAAAGAAATGAAATGAAAACAAAGATGATCAAAGACTGCAAGTATTTCGCTGGTATTTGAAAAGGTTTCATGTTTTGCGATCACTCCACTGCGTAGAATTTTGCCGAAACTCCAACCTCAAAAATCGCTCTTTCGTCGTTCCGGTGCACGAGAGATGAGTCCCCATGATACAAAAATAGGGCCCTGCTCCCCTCCCCCACACGGGCGGAGCCAGCACCTCAATATATATATATATATATATATATAGATATATACACGTCCAAGCTGCCCTCACAACCACCGCAATTGGCCGGAATGGTGATCTGAAAAGAGAAGGAAGGACACTGGTCAGTTTACAGCTTTCAACAAAAATGAAATACAGATTCATGTTGTGGAAAAAAAAAACATTAACATTTCCCCAGAATAGGGCTGCGACATCGAAGTTTTAACCATCGATGTTTGAGGGTCGATGTCTATGTTTTATATTCTAGTACAGAAAGTCAGAAAATATAGGATAAGCATACTTATTAAAAAATCATTCATCATGAATCAGAAGTTGCAATATTAACCTCATTGGAAAAAAAATATCTTTTATAATTTTCGATGCTTTGCTCTCGATGTTTCTAAAACATTTATAATTTGCTTTCGCTGTTTTTTTGGTCAACAGTGGTTTTGGTGCCGAAGATTTTGGAAGTTATTTCTTATGAATTTGATGCCCTGAATCCAAATATGCTATTAGTTTTTGCCTATCAGCTCGAATTTTTAAGATATTTACATTTTAATGAATTGTACATAACAATATTTGAAAAAAAAAAAAAAAAAAAACCATGGTTTAAAAAAAGCAAATTAAACAATGAATTTTTATTATATTACACAGATATTACTTATTATATACAAAAGAAAACAGAAAAAGTCATCATTTAAACCAATTACTCACTGAACAGTTCGAAAACTTCTTTTGCGTAACATTCTTGAGCGTATTAGAAAAATTCCGCGTTTTAAAATTCAGCAGTAATTTGCCATCAAGTGAGTATCCCATCTTCCTCGATAGTGATCCCCCATGCATTTTATATCTTTGTGGAATCTTTCACAATACTAATGTCTCCTAAATTATCAGGAAAACGGTCTAAGTGGTTGTGTAAATAGTGCACCTTTCTACTGATGTTACACCCAAGTGATCTGAAATTATTCAGCATCTCCCATTGACTAGTTCAACATAGTTTTGAGCTTTATGTTTTTTGTTCAATCTCAATCATTGAATTTATGAAGCCAGGGTATCTAATCAGCTGTCTTATTTGTGGGCCATCAAATATTCCTGCTTTATTTTTTTCCATACTCAGATGATGTATTTTTACCCCTATATATGCAAAGCATGATCCATTCTTATCAAGAGCCTTTACAAACTACTTCATTAGACGCAGCTTGATATGCAGTGGTGGAAAGATGATTTTTTCTCTTGGAACTAAAGGATCATTGATGATATTCTTTTCCCCAACATCCATGTTTGCTATCCAAGGCCACTTTTCTAACCCAGTGTTGCGTTTTGTCTCTGCTATCCCAGATGCACAAGAAACAAGGAACAACCAATGTCAACAAGTCAGATATATATCTTATATTGTTAGTCTTAATTTTATAATAAACTAGGGTTATTACCAGGCGTTGCCCGGGTGCTTATTAATACAACATAGTAGTTCCTAATAGTGGTTCAAATAGTGTTGAATGCAAATCATTGTAACAGTAATTGTTGTTAACTTATTTCATGTTAAAATGAAAAATGTGAGCGTTGAATTGATAATTCATTGTTAATCGTAATCTTTGATGGAAAATACTCGTATTTGAATGTGTTAAGTGTTTTCAATTTGTATTTTTAAAGGCTTATATCTCTATTAATCTATCTATTCAAAATTGAAAGAAAATGGCCATTTTGAGACAAAAAATTTGAATGTTGAGCTTTTTGGAGTTTTTAAATATTTCAAAACCCCGCCTATGTGAATTCTAGTGCACCAAGGAACCTCTGTGCCAAGTTTGATGAAAATCTGACGAAAACTGGATTTGTATAAGGAACAAACAAATATACATATATTTATTTTTATACATATAGATAAATTAAAATAATAATTACTTTTTTAAATAATAATTAGTTATTTCATAATTATTATTATTTTAAATTCAATTGGCTTCCAAATTAGACAGACAATAAGGAAAATATACAAGAATCTGTCCCTGTATAAATTTTACAACACTCATACTTGAGTGTATTACATAGAAAAAAGCACTGATAGATAAGTGAATTTATCTAAAAATCTAGAGCTGATACAGAAAAACTGCTTGCATATTCGGATCCAGCAATAAAAATATAGTTAAAATCTGCTCAAAAATCCTAGGCACTAAAAAAAAAATTTTTTTTTGTAGGCCTGTGTAATGATTGTTGTTTTGTGTTCAATGTTTTTTTTCTTCTTTCGCTGTACTTTTTGCATTTCCGCAAAAAATGACAAAAATTATGCGATAAAAGATTTATTTTTCTTCAACCACTTGCTGCAATGTCAATCAAATTGAAAAAAAAAGGTTTTTTTTTCATAACTAACGATGATTTACTGTCAATGATTATTAAACATTGTTGTTTTGCATTTGATTTTTTTTTTCAATTATGTTTTACATTTCAGCAAAAAAAAGTTTTATAAAAATATGCGACAAAAAAAAAAAAAAAAAGAGTTACACAGTTAATCAACAGTTGCAGTATAGATTTCACTGAAAAAAGTTTTCTTAATTGACATAGATATCTTAGGGTTGATGTTGATCCGGAGACAAAATGATGCATCTAATTGAGTGATATAAAGAGGCACTTGTGATGGGGAGTGACTGAATAACTGTACATTCGAATGTGTAAGCAATAAAAAAATAAAGATCGATGTTTTGAAACATCGATGTTTTTTGCTCAATGCATCAATAACATCGATGTCTTGCCTTCGGTGTCGCACCCCTACCCCAGAAGCCAGTGGGTGCAAACGAGACTGTTGTGGCAGGGAGGTCTGATTCACTGGCGTCTGTTCAGAAGTCAAATATCCCCATTGATATCACTGCACGACACATGAATTTTGACCCGGACAAAAACGACGAATTTATCCCCCACGAGCAAAATCAAATTCTATTCTGTAAGCTGAGATGACCGGGCTACAAATTATCTCTGTTCGGCAATCAATATGTTAATCAGAGAGGAAATTAAATTAACAGCGTTATATCTGAATCTAGAATTATGTCAATATCAACATGTTGTAATAAAAAACAAAAGAAAAACGAAGTAATCAAGTTTTGACAGTAAATATTTAAGGCTGATACGAGGAAAAGTGCCAATTTGACCACGGAAATTTTCAATTTTTAAAGATATTATGAAAATAAAATGAATAAGTATTTCAACGACACATTAGTAACGGATATTTTTAAAAATTAGGGGCATGGTCATTTACCCCCATTTTAGGGTGTTGTCTTTGGGCCTTTACGGATCTGACGAGAGTGTTACCGATCTGACAAATATCACAGATTTCGCACTTAATGTACAGAATACATGATCTGTTTAATTTATAAGAGTTATTTACTATAAATGTGTAGTAAATCCATGTAATGTGTGACATAAATTATGTATATATACAGGGTTGTCCAAATTAAACTTCCCCAACTCAGAGGCCTGTGCACGACGTTGTATGGGTCTAATATGATGAAATTTTGAAAACAGATACTTCAGACCATGCGCTCGAGATTTATTAAAGAAAAAAAAACAGTACAAAAAGTTGCCGATAGGTGGCGCTGCAGATTAACAAGACATGGTACAGATGTTCTATATGTGTGCCGTGGTTCTCCACAACTCTTTCCATTAGTGAAGCAGTGCGTTCTACAGCTGAACGCAGTAAGTCCACACTAATTCCACGAACATGACCATTAATTGCGTCTTTAAGATGTGCCAAGGTTGTAGAGTGTTATTTTTTTGAAGAGGTGACTTCAAGAGGGTACGAAACTTGCTCTGTTACAGGAAGACGGTATCAAGACATGTTGACAGCAATTGTAATTCCTGAACTTCAACAACGTGGCTGCCTCCATTACACGATATTTACGCAGGATGGTGCACCTCCCCATATTCTTCTTGGCGTTCAACAGATGCTAGAGGCAACTTTCACCGATGCACGTGTGATCAGCCGCCGTTTCCCAACAGCTTGGCCTCCTCGCTTGCCTGATCTCACCCCGTGTGACTTTTGGTTATGGGGATTCCTAAAGGATAGGGTCTATCGAGAACACCCCACATCCTTGGCACATCCTAAAGACGCAATTAATGGTCATGTTTGTGGAATTAGTGTGGACTTACTGCGTTTAACTGTAGAACACACTGCTTTACGAATGGAAAGAGTTGTGGAGAACCACGATACACATATAGAACAGCTGTACAATGTCTTGTTAATTTGCAGCGCCACCTATCGGCAACTTTTTGTACTATTTTTTTTCCTTTAATAAATCTCGAGGGCATGGTCTGAAGTGTCTGTTTTCAAAATTTCATCACATTATGACCCATACAACGTCTTGCACAGGCCTTTGAGTTGAGGAAGTTTAATTTGGACAACCCTGTATATATATATAAATGGATGAATGTATGTTCCTTATACAATTCCGCAGTTTTGGTCGGATTTTCAAACTTGCCACAGAGGTTCCTTGAATTCACATAGGCGGGGGAAAAAAAATCCAAAAACTCAAAATTCAAATTTTTTGTCTCAAAATGGCCATTTTCTTTCAATTTTGAATGGGTAGGGTAACAGAGATCAGTCTTTAAGCATACGAATGGATAAAATTTAACACAACAAAGTATAAGTATTTTCCAACAAAGATTACGATTAACAATGAATTATCAATTTAAGGCTCACCTGTTTCAAATATTTTTTTAGAGCTATGTTGTATTAATAAGCACCCGGGCAACGCTGGGTATTAAGCTAATAATTTATATTGATAGCCATTAACCGCTTGCCTGATTATCCCGAGTTATCTCGGGCTCGTATGAGTTGCAGGTAAGTATTATCCCGAGAAAACTCGGGTGAAACTAATTGATTTTACGCCTATAAATAATTAAAAATTCAACTTGAAACCTACATGTTTTATTTGTATTGCTTCATTTTCTTGTATTTCAAAATTAAATTAAAAAAAAAAGTGTTTTTTTTTTTGCAATTTTTTCCAAAAAGAATTTGTAAGGGAAGTGGTTAAATTACACTATCATAACATCTCATGTTGAAAATTTCAATTTAGAAATATTTTTACTAACTGAAATTATGAATAATAAATTGATGACACTTGAAAAAAAAAAACACTAAAACAAAACAAAAACTTTAATATTTTTTGCATTTTGTCGTTTTTTTCGCAATATCTTTGGATGTTACTGTTTTTACCACTTTATTTCCGCAACTTTTCTTGAAGTTTTCCATCCCTTCGTAAAAAGTATTAGCTGAAAGTAGGAAGGAAACAAAAAGTAAATACTTTCACTACCTTTTATGTTCAAAAAGAACATGATTATTACTTAGAATATATTCATATTTACACAGCTTGTACGCTTTTTTGTTCCATCAACAATAAAGTTAGGTACTAATTACAGTTTAGTTAAAAGTTTTAATAAAAGCGACAAAGTTTTTTTCAAACAGAAAAATAGATTAATGGTTAAAAAATCGAAATAAAATAAAATTCTTAAGAAAAAACTTAAAAAGTTTGGCGCGGGAAGTAGATTTGCACAAAATTGTTAGTAAGTTTTCCATTTTGAAACAAAATTATATTTTTTGCCACAGTAGTTACGAACAAAGGTCTGAAGATTGATGTAAAAGAAAAGAGGGTGAAAAATGGCAATCATTTTGTTTCAGAGCTCCAATTGTGGGGAGAAAACAATGTTTTTGACGTATGTTTAAAAAAATAAACTACTTTTCAATAATTAGAAAATTTAGCAAGAAAAACAATGCACTTAAAATTATCTTTGTAATTTAAAACTCAACTCAATAAACTCATCACAGAAAGAAAGAATTGCGAAAAGACATCGGTAACGCACGCATCCGTTTCGTAACAAATGACTTCTACTTCGACGCTGCCGACATGACGCATTTCCTGTAATGTATTAGCTGAACACCCCCAATTAAGGATTCGAAAATAAAAACGCCACATCATGTCCATGGCAATAGGTTTCTTTTCTATCATGCAAAAATAGCTTGGAAAATTCATTTATTTTGCGTTTTAATTTCTGCTGCCGACATGACACTTTCAGAAAAGTCGAGATTGAACAAATCTTACCTGTCGTTCGATGCAAACGAAGTGAAAACTTTCGATCGGAACCTAAACATCACGTACGTGGGCTTCACCCAGTGCCATTTATTTGGGCAAAAAAATGTTTTGTCTAGGAATTATTTCCTTTAGTATTTGTTTCTGCTGCGACGTTGTACAATCGGCAGGATTTTTTGTAACTTTGCGATTCGAATGCGTGATGCGCTGCCGACATGACTTTGAAGCAATGAAAAGAGTTCTACGGTCACAAATTGAAGTAAAATCTGAAAATTTTGTCATGGATTTCATGTGCGACGAAGTCTACTGTATGAAAATAGAAACCTTTTTGGTTTTTATTTGGAAGTGCTTGAGACATTGACTTGTGACTTAAATGAGCCCTTTTCCTGATATTCAAGCTTTATTGAAAAATTACGTGCCTAGCCGGGCATGCGAGGGCAGAAGAATCGCGCCCCTTCAGAACTTTTACATGCCCATGGCAATGTCATTTTCGAGCGCCCCAGTTAAGATAGCTATACTTTTCCAAAATCATCAAATTTGGAAATGTGTCATGAAAATTAGTTACAAAAGGAACAGAGCTAGACGATATATATACATACATACATATATATCAGGGCCGTAACCAGACCTCGGTTTCGGAGAGAGTTTTACCAGACCCATTACTCGTCAAATCTATAAAGTCAATAGATTTTGATTTCATGTTTTATATTCTGTTGATTTTTGTCACACTAGATGTTAAAAGGGTATTGACATCAAAAATGTCTCATCTTTTCAATCAAGAAAAAAAAATCTGGACAGATGAGTTAACTCATATTCGCGCATTCGAAGGAGTACTTTGGAAATGTCCATCTTACGACACATATAAGACGTGTTGAACATAGAGTTAGGTACTTACAAATTTGAAGATACTGCAGAAAAAGCACTCATAATTTCTACACTTATTCAATAATGATAATTTAATTTTTCAAATGCAATTTCAAAGTAAATGAGAAAATTAAAATAAAGTAGCAACAATAATTTTTTCAGTTAGACTCTATAAAAAGCATTTATGTCATATTTTTGAAAAATTTCGGAAAGGGCTTAAACCCAAAAAACCCACCCCTTACATACAGCCCTGATATATATATACATATATATACACATGCATACATATATAACATATATAATATACATACATAAATATATATATACACATACATATATATCAATTGATAAAAATCCGATATTTATTTTGAAAATATCATGATATTTTGATATTTTCAGTATTTACTTTTTGAATCAAGGTATTTGCAAAACAAAAATTATCTCAATCATTTTATAAGTGCTCATTTCTTATTAAAGATAACTAATAAGACAAATACTATACTTTATGATGCATTTAGCCATTTTTAATGTAATGAACTAATACAGTATTCTTTTTTATTATTTTACATTACATACACAAAACTATTAGTAATGTAATAATTTTAATAGACTAAAAATGCCTAGTTAAAAATTAAAGGTTGGTCGTAAAAAAAAAGAAGGAAAAAATCTTGTGGCTGTGTGCTGAGTAATGCATATTTTTGTTTCGGAATTATCTAATTCTATAAAAGTAGTTGGCAAAAGAAAAAGCAGTTCTAATGCTGTGGTAATTCAATTAAAGTACAGAAAATATAAAAAAAAAGAAGAAAAATTAATTTTAAGTTTTTGTATTATAATATTATAAGAATAATGTAAAAAAATAAACAAGTTATTTGGGATGGATTTACTAAATTCGAAGACTTTAGTTTGAACTGATTGAATATATCCGATTTTTTATTAAAAATACCCGATATATATCAAAATCTATCGGATATTTTCGAAAACACCTTGTTTTCGAACCCTGATGAGGAAGGAGCAACATATTTTAACAAAAAACTTGCACTGAAATATCATTTCCAATGGTTGGCAGTCCATTTGAATCTTCAAAAAAATGAAAAAGAAAATGTTCTTACGTGGATCGAAGTAAACGAGTCGGCGGCGTATTGCACGTTCCTGCCTCAGCCCTTGCCGAGGGGCGGTGACTCACTGCTTTATATTTTGTTTTTGTTTATTGAAAATGTTTTTCATCAAATAAGTGAACAAATGGATGAAACAAATAAAATAATATGGCCAGAGAAGGAACGGTAGTGTGATGCCTCCATCGAGCCAGGGCCGAGGTAGAACTGCAAGAAATACACCGACAGCCAGGCTATGGCATCCGGAGACTGCAGTTTTGTCCTCTTCGTGTACTCATCGGTCCGGGAAAAACAGTCACCGAGCAAGAGGCAGATGCCCTATCGCCGAAGCAGAGACTACCGAAAAACTGGAAGCTGAAAGAAGTCAATGCAGCAGTTGCTCGGTTTGACGCGTGAACGCCGAATTCCTTTCGGCTACCAGTTTGAACGCAATCTCGGCCGGGCCCACGAGGGTGAAGTCTCCGAACATGGAAACCGGAGAATACACCCAAGGTCAAAATAAAGAATAAAATGCAAATAAATGAATAAAAAGAAAACTATTCAGCGAAAGGCTTTCAAATTTCTACTGCAGGTAGAAAATAGGGTCCCAAATACGTGTCTGGAGTTTTTTAAAATGTAACCGAAATGAAAATCGGGAATAGCAAAACACATTTTTTTTTTTTGCTGTCGCAGAAGTTTAGACACCAGATTTAATGCAAATGTCTATTGAAATAGGATGGGTGGAGACTTTTTTCTTCAACTATAAACTGCAGAGATTGCTGAATGAATAATAAAAATCCCAAAATCTTCACAGTTCTCGTGTGAAGATGAGGTAGTTTGGAAGCCGAAATTTGAAAATGAACCCGCTCTGCTCATTTTTCGTCTTTTAAATCGGCCCCGGTATGGTAGTACATTGCTTTTTACTTTGTGGAGAGCAAATTCAGACATGCGTACTGATCAAAAAGGACCAGAAAAACTATATTTCATAAGGATGAAGGAATTGAAAAAACGGATCAAACTGAAGATTCGCCCCTTAATCCTACAAAACTTTAACTTGGGTCAAAAACTGCACGTGACAGCATAAGTAGATGAATGACTGAGTCGGGATGCATAAAAAAAAACAAAGAATTGTGCTCGAACCTTTTCGAAAATTGCCGCCAAATAAGCCAGATTTTAATGGGAAGAGCAGCACGTGTGTCATCGTGACTAAAAAATGAAAATTACTAAAATTTTGGATGGCCTAGATGGAATATAATTCAATTAGCGTGACTCGAGAAAAGATCCAATGAGCATATGCTGCACTGCTTCTACCATTAAAATCTAGAAACTTACTTATTTTTGTATCCATTCACTCTTTTATTCACTCATTTTTTTCTCTCACATTCATTCATTTCTTCATACAATCATCAATTCAATCATCGGTTCATTCATTCATTTATTCGATGAAAAGTATTTCTGAGGGTCAAAAAGAGAGTATTGCATGAGAAGAATATGTTGAGACATTGAAGGTACACATGGATCACAAAAATGAAAAACAGTACTGCAACGCACGTGTAGTCGACAGGAAAGGAAGCGGGGCCGACTCACAGTCTCGAGTCCTCCTCCTGTCACCGAGAGATCTCCGCCGCTTTCTCCAGGAGGCAGTGGATGTCCACGTTCGGGAAGTTCTGGAAGCAAGAAGGGAATTCTTAAGCCCACATCCACGATGGAACGCGGCACAAAAGTCTCCAAAAGCAAGAACGAGTCGTTTAGCCTACATTTGCTCAAAAATTCATAAAAAAACCATTGTATCCATTAAAAGAGCCGACACTTGCAGTTTGCAATCATTATCAGTCTCCGAATGTATTACGATCGAGATTTTCCGAACGTCGTTCAAAAAAGACGGCGACTTCCGAGGAAAAGGAGTCTATTTCGATAAAACGATCGAGTATATGTGTTTAGATTTTAAAAAGCTGTGCATTTTCCAAAAAGTTTTCAGAATACAGATAAAGCATTAAAGATCAAAAAGGAAATATATGTGACATACGTGTGCAATATATAATGAGAATGACTGCTTAATATTTTTGAAGCTTAGATATCTGTTCTTACCATTATCCTGCACTTAAATTCACTTCCTTCCACTCCCTTTTGCCACAGCTTCAGATTCACTGATTCTTAAATATTCGAAAATGACTCCTTAATTGCCATATTGAGTGACCGAACATAGCACAAAAGGGCATTTTCTAGGAGTTGTATCACGAGATATCTGCACCACACCTCCGTTTTTACATGAAAATGGCACTCTGACCCTTTCCGAAAATGACCCCCTCCTGAAGGAGGAGCCGGATCTGCCCTCGGCATCCTTTTCGCATTTTGACGCTTCCAATTCATCGGGGACTTCTCACGGTCTCGAAACTCCGACAGCTCCTCGAGAAGTAGTAAAAGTACTTCATTCTATTGCCGAGTTCTTAAAAAGGAGTGGAAAAGTCTTTTCATACGCACCAAATTTTATGTCTCACTTAAAAAATTATTGCATTTTTTTTTTGCATTCCGTGCCCCGTCTTCCGGGACCTGATCGCATTTCCTTCCCGCGGTTTTAAAAATTACTCATCGAAATCTTCAACCAGAAAACAGACACAGGCATTTTTAAGTTAGTAAATATTAATTTTAAATTGAATGCATAAAAATCGTCTGCACATGGCTAATAATAACTTGCCTGAAAGAAATTTATATGAAAAAGCAGAATAAATATCTGTGGCCGGTTTTTGCTTCGATGTGAACGATTAAACTTCTTGCTCTTGATTTTAGGGTTTCCTGTCATGGAGGATTTAAAACATTCTTGGTGATAGGTTAACTTTTCACATTGAGTTTCAACAAGAAATCGACTCGAATCGAGACTTTCGGAATTGATTTGCTCGATGACTTTTATTCTGGAGGTAGACAATGCAAAGCTGGACAATGCGGCTAGTATCAAAATAAAATAAGGTCAGTTTGCATCAAAACCAGCACAATCCAAATTATTTTTACAACTAAACGCAGGGCTAGCAGTAGACTTTTTCAAAATTTTAGGAACATTTTGACAAAATTTTAGGAAAATTTTAGGGGTAATTTAAGATTTTATTCGACTATAAATAAGTCCCTAACAGTAGTACCCGACAAACCAAACTGAAAATGCATTTTATTTATTACAGCATAAATTACAACCTTCAAATACCTCCGATACAAAAAATAAAAAGAGTTAAAACAAAAAAGAAAGAATACTTCAATGCTATATAACATGTTCATAGTTTTCACTTTCAAAGATAAGACATATCTGAATTTTTCCACTTGATCAGCTTCTACAGATATTAATTCTGTTCAACAATTACTTGCATAATGTTTTAACTACAACAGCTTACTACAGCTGTTTTTAAACGCTTAGACCCCAGATTCATTCCTTGAACTCATTAATATTTTTGCTATTTAAACAAATCTGCAAATTTACATTTTTTCCTCGCTTTTTCCAATAAATTCGTAAGTTTTTTCTTTATCATTTTTTTTATCTAGTAAAATAGCAGTGCCCAGAAAACAGTTTGTGAAGTTAACCCGTTTGGCCTGTTATATTCAATGTTACGAATCGAAAACCATCTCGCATCACAAAACAATTTTTAGTTCGTAATTTTCTCTCCCTCCCCCTATGTTTTTGAATGTAAGAAACTAAAAACAATTAATTTTCCATTGCCGGACAACTTTAGAAAATCTTAATGGGTAAAATTTTCTGCATATATCATTAAGTAACGCCACAGCTTTATAAGTTCTATTAGCTGTGCTTAATGCACTTCGATTTCAAAGTTTTAAGATTATCTAAAAACAAACCTGCTTGTTAATATTTTTCTTCACTTTTTTAATTCCCAGAAAAGTTTCCTTTGGATAAAGTTTTTTAGATTCACAACAATCCTTCGTTTTGAAACCAATAGCGTAATGTCTATAAGTATTGTCAAAAGACCATATGTTTGCTTTTCAACTCTGCCCCACTTTCCCCCTAAGAGTTGTGATATTTGAAGTAACATAAACACTTCTGGATATCAAATTAAGCCGAGGCTACAATTTTAGATATGCTCCCTCACGATCCCAATAATCAAGACTTGATAAGTTAATGCATTTTTAAAAGTATGCAAATGGTGAGGAAAAAACTGTTAAGCAAAATTTTTAAAGAACTGTAAGAATAATAAATAGTTATAATTGACATAATAACCCTAGTTTTGAATAGAAAATGAAAGTAAGGAAAAGGATTCTATCTAAACATCCTTATCAACATTTTAAATCTTTTTAATTTTTCAAAATATTTTTTGAACCAAAAACAAAGTTTGATAAAAACTAATGTTACTTTTTAAGAATGTTCACGGTTTGAACTGATTCAGACGCAACAGGATTGACATTTTTGAATGGGTTGACATTAAATGATGAGCCTACATCTAATAGCCTAATCTATAAACAAAAGAAAATTAAACAAAGTTCAGACTAATGGTAAGAATAAAATTAACGGTATTTAAGCGGTAAATTTACACAGTAAACTCAAAGGAACAAGTTTTATAGAAGCGGATGCAAACAGATTGCAAAATTCGCAATTAATCAAGCTTAGGCACACAAAAACAGCTCAAAGTTGAAAAATTTCACAGCAGGTTATGTTTCATTCAGGTAGAGTGATGAAACAGCTGTTTTAAAGATTAAATAGTTCGTTTTTTTAAGTGGAATAATTTTAAGTTTGACCCGAGATGAAAAATAGTGTGAAGAATACATTTTTAGCGAAATATTTTCTAAAATGTCTATTTGTCACATTCAATATCCAGGAAAAGTTCACTTTTGGCTATAAAATACTTTCAGAAAGGTATTTTAAGTTCGCCTAAAGAGCTCCTGTAAATTTTCTAATTTTTTTAGGAATGCTACGAAATTTTAGTACAATTTTAGGAATTTTAGGAGGTCTGAAATATTTTAGGAAATTTAGGAATTTTAGGGGGAATGCGAGCCCTGTAAACGAGATAATGCCGCTCGTTAAAAAAAGAAAACAAAGTCATTTGCTAAACAACCTTCATACAAATAAAACAGGCCAACATTTTCACCTTTTCCGTTAAAATTACAAAAATGGATCGACACCCCCCCCCCCCCCACATTTCGATATTTGAGGTACCGGAACGTAATGTCACTTTTTTCCAGCACAACAATTGTTAAAAGTTTTTATTTTAAATCGAGGATGTAATTATCCTCGTTGTTGAGGGCCTTTTGTCATCTAGTAATGAATTTCAAATCCCAGATAGATTAAAAGAAAAAAAAAATTCATTTTTATTTTTGGAGCAGAATATCTTGAAATGGCATCTTGGATACCAAACCGAATTTCCAGTTTTTTTTCATATTTAGATTGCAACAAAGCCGAATCAGAGTGTGATATGTCAGGTGAACATGACGAGTGAAGAAGTCAAATTTCCCTTTCTTACCATCGCTAAAACACTTTCTATTTCACAAAAACTTGAAACTTTAGCTAGTACCCAAGACGCCATTTTGAGATATTTTGCTCCAACAATCAATTTTTAAAAATCTATCCGGGATTTATAATGGACTACTAGACGGCAAAAGCTGTTGATAACAAGGATAATGATATCGTCAAGTTGAAATAAAACTTTTAACAATCAATTTGCTTGAAAAAAAAAACACATTACTTTCCGACAGCCGAATACTAAACACTTCATACAATGATAACAGAAAGGATGAGGGGAAAAAAAAATGTGTACATAAATCAAAAAAATCATAGCTATCGTTTCTCGGGGATGTGGAGAAGTGCAGTACCTGCAGCAGTTTCATGTTGGAGGAGAAGTCTCCGTGCAGTAGCTTGTCCCTCAACCACCTGCGGGAAAATCATGTTAAATCACATTGAGTTAATAGTATTTTGAAGCTTTTAAAACCACACATACATAGTCATTCATTTCATTTTCAGACAATAATTAAAACTTTCAACACCTTCTTTTAGTGCAGGCATGGTGGTTCATAAAATCTCATGTCTTCAGAACCAGAGTTCGAAAATATCACGATATTTTCAAAAACATACAACATTTTCTAACCTAAAATCAATGTTTATTTTTTAAATCATAGGCGTCTCGTACGGAGGGAGGGGGGGCTGCCCTCTCACTTTCAAAAGCGAAGGGGCATTGCTCCTCCACTTTTTTCAGCTCAAAATTATCAATCAATCAAAAAATACTCGTAATGGGCTCATTCCACGTCAACTCGCCTAATTTAAATAGTCGGCCGTGCCGTCATGTCTCGGATTTTGTTCAATATTTTTTTACGGATAGATACCTATGAGATAAACTCAAATTAATTTTTTTAGATTTTTTGAATAAAAATTTAGGGTTGTAGAATTTTTTGAAATTTTGATTTTTTCAGAATTTTTGCTTTTTAATTTTTGGTATGGATTTTGAAAAAGCTCTATAACTTCCTCATTTTTCATTCAATTAAGCCAGTTTACGTATCATTTTAAAGCTAATTATTTTCTCCTTCAATATTAGTGACAAAAATGAGATTGTGAAAAATAGAATTTTGCCAATGGTCGTCTGAAGTCAGATTTTGTGTTTTTTCAATTGGTATGTTCAGTAGGTCATATCTCCGGAGTACCAACTAAGAACTGCCCAATTTTTTTTTTCAGTGATGACAAGATCATATACTTTTTATGTATAAAAAATTAGGAGGGTGTTTTTCTTTGTTTTGGAATAAAAAATTCAAGTGTGTTTTTCCAGTTGGTATGATTAATAGGTCATATCTCCGGACTACCAAATAAGAACTGCACGACACTTTTTTTCTGTTATGACAACATCATACCCTTTTTATGTATAAAAAATTGGGAGGGTGATATTTGTAGTTTTGGAATAAAAAAATCAAGCGTGTTTTTTCAGTTGTTATGATTAATAGGTCATATCTCCGGATTACCAGTTAACAACAGCGTAATTTTTTTCTATAATGAAAACATGATAATGTTTTTATGATCAAGATATTAGAAGGGTGTTTTTTGTTGTTCTGAAATTTAAAAAAACATATTGAATTTTTGAAACAAATTTCTTTAAAAATCAAGTTTTCGATAAGTTTAAAAACTCCGTAAAATTAAATTAAAAAAAAAAAAACAAAAAAAACTATGCTATCACAAGGAAGACCACGACATGGCAGCTGAATAGCATTTCTTTGCCACGAGTCATGGCAAGAATGCATGCGATGGAGTAGGGGGCACAATAAAACGGCTTGCAATAAGAGCAAGTCTTCAAAGAACTGTCGAAGGACAGATTTTAAATGCACATGATCAATAGGTCATATCTACGGATTACCAGTTAACAACTGCGCCATTTTTTTCCATAATGAAAACATTATGATGTTTTTTCATCAGAATCGAAGAAGCATCGTCATCGAGAGGAACGTTCGATACACGTTTCTTTATGAAATGCAAGGATACAGATTAGAACGAAGTTTTTTTGTTATTTTGAAATAAAAATATTAACATGTTTTTTGCAAAAAACTTTACTTTAAAGTCAACTTTTGAGACTTAAATTTGAGATTTACTCAGCATCACACGTCACAAGCAGATGAAAATGTATCCTATTTATTACATTCAAATACTTGATGGTAGTTTTATATTGTTCTATTGCTTGCATGCTTTGGTAGTGAAAAGTAGCTGCATTTTTTTTTACTCTTCAGTAATTATTTGCTAGCCACTCAATCAACCGTTAGGAATTACGATAAAGTAAACTGAAATGTCTTTAAATATACTTTCATTCATAGTTTGACAAAGAAAGACTCGCGAGCTCTTGGTGGTTGGAAAAATTTTATATTTGGTTTCCATTATTCTGAAATCTACGCAACATTTTATAATTTGTTATCAAATGAAAGCATGAAAATTTCATGAATAACAATCTTTATTTCTACGATGTTCCGACAGTGGCAACAAAAGGTTTTTCAAACACAAAAACCTTCTTCACTATTATACCCTTCATGTCTAATGAAGAAGTAATTCTCTCTGCTGCCTACTATTATTAAGGCTATTTCATATCTTTGCTTTAAAAAATCTTCATTTGCAACCACTTCCACTGCTGTAACGAAAAACATCTGTATCCCCTTTATGTTTCGAGAGGCAAATTGAAATAGATCATGTGCATTTAAAATCTGTCCTTCGACAGTTCTTTGAAGACTTGCTATTATTGCAAGCCGTTTTATTGTGCCCCCTACTCCATCGCACGCATTCTTGCCATGACTCGTGGCAAAGAAATGCCATTCAGCTGCCATGTCGTATTCTTCCTTGTGATAGCATAGTTTTTTTTTTTAATGTTACGGAGTTTTTAAACTTATTGCTTTTTAAAGAAATTTGGTTCAAAAATTCAATATTTTTTTTTTAATTTCAGAACAACAAAAAATACCCTTCTAATATCTTGATCATAAGAACATTATGATGTTTTCATTATAGAAAAAAAAATGGCGCTGTTGTTAGCTGGTAATCCGGAGATATGACATATTGATCATACCAATTGAAAAAACACGTTTGATTTTTTTATTACAAAACTACAAAAAGCACCCTCCCAATTTTTTATACATAAAAAGGGTATGATGTTGTCATAACAGAAAAAAAAGTGTCGTGCAGTTCTTAGTTGGGAGTCCGGAGATATGACCTATTAATCATACCAACTGAAAAAATACACTTGAATTTTTAATTCCAAAACAACAAAAAACACCCTCCTAATTTTTTATACATAAAAAGTATATGATGTTGTCATCACTGAAAAAAAAATTGGGCAGTTCTTAGTTGGTACTCCGGAGATATGACCTATTGAACATACCAATTGAAAAAACACAAAATCTGACTTCAGACGACCATTGGCAAAATTCTATTTTTCACAATCTCATTTTTGTCACCAATATTGAAGGAAAAAATAATTAGCTTTAAAATGATATGCAAACTGGCTTAATTGAATGAAAAATGAGGAGGTTATAGAGCTTTTTCAAAATGCATACCAAAAAGAAAAAGCAAAAATTCTGAAAAAATCAAAATTTCAAAAAATTCTACAACCCTAAATTTTTATTCAAAAAATCTTAAAAAATTAATTTGAGTTTATCTCATAGGTATCTATCCGTAAAAAAATATTGAACAAAATCCGAGACATGACAGCACATAGCCTTAGGCGATTTGACATGGAATGACCCAATGATCAATTCACGTCATTAAAGAAAGAAGAATCGACTTGATAAGAGTGCACTTTGTCCTTCGTTCATATTATTTGAAAAAATGAATAAGAAATGGAACTCTGAATTAGAAGGAGCGAGTCCATTGTGGCCATCCGTCCTCACTTTCAAGGACATAGAACAAATTTTTAAAGAAGCTCATCTGATCAAAAAAAAAAACTTCTGAAGCACTCCCTCCCCACATACACCGAGCCGTCCCCTCCCCCCACTTTTTGGTACATCAACCGACTATCGTCATTATTATAATATATAGACATCAAATTAATGTTTCTTTCAGTACTTATATTTAAATATACATTTCATGGAAAAATGAACATACTTTAAACGGTATTTTTATATGAACGATATTTGCAATTATTTGTGAAATATAATGTTTTTAAACAAAATATAACATAGCTTATATTGATAACTAGGTGACCCGTGCGGAATTCCGCAAAAAAAAAAAAAAAAAAAAAAAAAAAAAAAAAAAAAAACCTCTGAACTTAAAATTGAGTTATTCAGGTTCAAAGATTTCAGTTCTCGATTGGATGTGTTAGATTTGGTGTCTTAGTTTCGCTCCCCTGCTAAGGCGGTTTACTGCCGTCGTTCTGACAACTTTTCAAAGAGATCATAGACACGTTCACTTTTACAACTACTACAAAAGTGATACCCTATATTAAAATCAAATATCCAAGGCTACTACTAAACTAAATACTAACGTTATCGCAAAACTACCATAGTATTTTGAAACAATAAAAGTTACAATTAAGGTTTACCGAGCTAAGCCTTGGCTTGAAATGTCGCATTTAAAATTGATTTGAACAACAATGGTATAACGATTTTAACAGTTGAGCAAAAAATTTAACTTTTTCAAACTTCAATCGCTTATAAGTCGCTTAAACGTGTATTTTCGAGATTCTCGTTACGCGGCGCTAGCGGAGAAACGTTCTAAAGAACGCATTTTTTTAAATCTTTCGAATGAAATCAAAATGGAGACGATACGACAATTATTTCGCTAGATAGAGTCAATTTTGTGCCCAAAAATTGAAGTTCGAATAAAAAACGAACCGACACTTTTTAGAGGGTGGGTCTAATTTTCGTCAATAGCCCGCGGGATAAGCTTCAAAATCATAAATTTTCATGCAATTCGATAAAGAAATGAGCGAGTTTCGACCGGGTATAGGATTCGGCTTAGAGAAATAATATATGGAGATGGTTGTTACAAAAAATAGGCATAGTGAAAATTACGTTTCCCGAGAGTTCCGCACAGTCGAACTTTTGCTGTATCATGACATAGATACATCGGCGAACTCATGGAATGTGACTTCAATGAGTGGCAGGCACCTGCATCATGCAAGGTTTGTTCTTATTTCAAAAAAAAAAAAAAAAAAACGATATAAAAAAATAAACCGGATGAAAATACAAAAAAAATATTTTACTAACAGAAGAAATGTACAACTCGGGTTTCTTCTCAACATAATCACCTTGAGGAAGCATTTGTTACATCTGTGAACAAGCCTTATAACACCCTCCTCGTAGGATGTTGTCGCCAATGACTGGAAGCGAGTTGTGACGGTGTCTACGAGTTTGACGTCACTTCGGAAGCACGATGATTTTCCAGAAACCCGAGCAGGGGTCCCCGAGCCCCTGCTTCAGTTCAGGGAACAGATGGAAGTCACTCGGCGCTCGGTCGGGACCGAATGGTGGGTGCTCAAAAAAGTCCCATTGAAATTGCTGAAAATGCCGTTTGGTTACACGAGCGGTATGAGGGCGGGCATTGCCATGGATCAGAACGATTGCTGAAGTCAGAATGCTTCTTCATTTGCTTTGAATAGCGCTTTGTCAGTGTCACACAATTTCACAATAAGAATCTGTGGTCATTCGCAAAACATTTCGCAATAAACACTTGGTGGGAGAATCAATAGTGACAGTCCTGTTTATGTGACAGCAGCTTCACAGAAAATGGACTCGAAAGTGAGAGATTGTGTTGAGGGGGAGATACATAGTCACCTACTATGCACACCGGTCACCTGCCTGGCCTTCATACTGTGCATTTGGAGTTTGAAAAAAAAAACACCCTAGTATTAAAAATAAATTTTTGTATGTATTCATTTTTAGTAACTTTTAATAATAATAATTTTTAATAATAAATGAAAGAGTATCTATCCACCAATGCGCATCTGCATACTTTCAGTCTATACTCACAGCATCATGGCACAGCAGACGTGGATCAGAAATTCGAACCTGTTCCTGTCCGAAAACAACGAATCCCACACACGAATCACATCTGGAAGGGAAAAATCTCGAGTTTAAAAGAAAAGTTTTCTTCAAAAACTGAGAAATGGTTGGTGATTATATAAACATTAAATTGCTCTAATTAAATAAAAGCCACTATTTGTTTAATTAGATGATCCAAGCTTAGGCATAGCGTGACCAAAAGTTTTTTTGGTAGGGTGGGGGGTGCGTAGGCCTCCAATTTCAGGAGTATAGGTAGTCTTTTCACTACCACCCCCCCCCCCCCCATCCTCCCAGGCTTTTCACTAGAGAAACATTCGCTCTTACTTTTCCGATGCAAGAGATAAAGTGTACACACAATTTATTCAACTTTTTCTTTGGTTACCAGTTATCAGTTGGGGCCGGAACTAGAACTGTCAGGTCCCTAAGCTATTACAGGATCGGGCGATTTCTTTGGCAGCAGAACAGGCCATTGTTTTTTTCATTTTGTGTGTCTTCTTCGCTGGTACAACCCATGTTGTTTTTTACTAATTTCAATGCTCCCACTGTCTTTTTTTTCTTCTATGGGTTGAGCATGGGTATCAGAACAGTGATGCAATGACCTTTTCAAGCTAGAGGTTTCAGACTATTTTAATTTTAGGGGTCCGAGAAATTCTCCCTCGGGAGAAATTGTGAAAAATTGATATAAATTTTTGCATTTTGCGGCCTTATACAAAGCCTCTCAGACTACAAAAATGTGAGAGAAAAAGAAGGCAACAAAAGCCTCTTAAAAATGACACAATAGATCAAAACAAAAAAGGCTCGGCATTCATCGACAAGGAAGAAGAGCGAGAGAGAGAGGGGAACTAGGGTGGCCCTTATTTTTCAACTTCTTTAAAAGTTAGCTCCCACCGCCCTATTTTGTTCCAGTGAACAAAAAAAATGACGTGTGCAAAATTTTAGCTCAGTCGAAAAAGTTTAATGGAGCAAGTCTCAAAGAGCTTGAAATTGTCAAATTTTCACTTAAAATATGATTTTTTCAACTTTTTCCCCGAGTTCAATTTTTTTTCTTGCAGTTATAGTTTTCATAGCTTTATCGCTAATTACAAGTATTATTTTACCTAAACTGCATTTTTGAGAACTTCCATGCCTTTCCTGCTTTTTCCTCTGACATTTTCAGAGGTTACGAAGCGTTTCGGCCTAGACGCTATTCGTGACTCATAACATGTCTCGCAGGTGCAAGTATTTCTGCAGCAAACTTATGAAAGTTCCCTGTTAGTTTTTAGTCGAATTATTTAAACATACACATATATTAATTTTAGAATCACTCATAATGTATGTGTCGAATACACATAAATTTATGAGTGATTTTAAAATTTATTTTAAATATAATTTAATTTGAGTTTTATCATTCTTATTAGCGTGCAGTGTTTTCCAAACCATGCTTTTGTTAAGTGAATATGAGAAATCACTTAGTACTTTCGGTTTTTAGTGTGATAGGTAAAACATTATTTATATTGCTAAATTAATCTAAATTTTTATTTACATGATAAAACTTAATTTGTGACTGTATATTATGTGCTTTGTTCACTTATTTTCAAACCAAGTATTACATTATCTTCAGTCATTAATTTTCGTTTAAGTGTGGTTTGTGTTTATCATGTGATCCTTCTTATAAATTTTTGTTTAATTTTCTAATGCATGAAATAAATTGGCTGTCGCACTAGGTACGTTTTCCATTTTTAGGCTGGTTTCCCATTTCGATATAAAACATAAACTGCAGGTTTTTAGACCTTAATTTTATTGAATGAAAAAGAGAAATATGGACACGTACATCTTTTTTGCAGGGGAATTCAATGAGTTGTACAAAAAAGATTCCCAATCGAAACGTCTTAGGTGATCTTAAACTTCGCCCAATCTCTCTGTCAAGTTCCTAAAATCTTCTCCATTCGATTCGTAACACCCCTACTGGAAAAAGACCCCGCATCCTGTCAGAGATCAAGAGTCAATAATCAAACTCCATGATAAATGGAAACATTTAAATAAAAGTTTTTCTAGAACTTCAGGCAAAGAAACAGAGATGAGAAATTCTTTTGTGGAAATTATGGACGATCTTTTCGATATTTCGCATGCAGACTCTTTGAAAGATATAAAAAATAAGGACTATAGAAATTTTTTAATTCATCAGCACCAAAAAGGGCGTGATATAAAGGACCTGATCATAAACACTGGAAGCTTCTCTTAAACTCGACTGCCTAAAATAGTACTTAGTTTAAGCAGAGATCAGGATTGATATATTAGCAAATTTAGTAACTTTCCAAGGCAAGGAATAACTGTTGGGGGTTCCTGAAATCCCAACATCACCAGGAGAAGAACAAGCCATGGCTGTTTATTGAGCAGTTGAAATGTGGGGATTTACCGATGACAGATAAGCACTTTGCTGTGATACAACAAGAAGCAACCTGGGTTACATAAATGGTGCTTGTACCAATCTGGAAAACATGTTTGATCGCAATCTGCTGTACCTCCCTTATCGTCATCATTTTTTTGAGTTAGTCTTGAGGGGTTGTTTTGATTCTGTAATGAGTGCAATTTCTGGTCCAGACATGGAATTTTTCAAAATATTTCTAGAATCCTGGACAAAACTCGATAAAAGATTCCATAAAACTGGTAGCAATGAAATACCTTAATAGGTACGCTTAATCATGCTAGGCTTTCTTTCTCTTCTTCTCATAAATAACAGAAGGATGATTACCGAGATCTGTTATAACTAAGTATGATCTTTCTTGGAGGAATTCCTAAGAATTGGATACCATTTCGGAAGCCAGGAGTTGCAAGTCACGCTAGTTTTAAGTCAAAATCTATTTATGCACTCAACTTTTATCTTTTTCGGGATTAATTTCAGTTATCTGAAAGGGAGAAGAGTTCTTTAAGAAGATTCCGTGGGTTTTTCTTGCTAGAGTATACATTCAAGTTGGTTTTTCTCTCAGGAAGCAGTTAAAGCTCCGTGTCATGAATTTCTATTCATGCAAGCAACTGATCAATTATAGGGATATTAATCCAAAGACAAGTCACAAGTGATCACAAAGCATTTTCAAATCATCTCTGGTACTTAGCTCCTGAACCTATGGCTCTGTCCTTATTTGATGATAATGTTCCAATCACAGTTAAAAGAAAAATGGCGCAAGTAATTTTGGAAGCAGATAAAGATGAAGAACAGGAACAAGAAAAAAAGCAACAAAGGAGATATATATTCCACATCAAAATAATTTTTCTTGATAAACTAGTTTTTATCATTTGTAACACTTGTTACAAAATATTTTTTCACCCAATTTTTAATCAGTTCCGATTTTCTCTACAAAAACCTTTCCACTTGAAAGAATTACCCTGATTATGTAAGCGGAAAAGAAAACTTACTAAATTAAATGTTATGAATGATGCTGAAGAGAGCAGTGTCAGATTAATTCAGGAATAGAATAATATTCTCACAGAAGATGGAAGTTAAAAGCAATTTGTTTTGCACATCGCTGCTGAAGACTGTAAAAGATACCCTACTGCTACCAAATCTTCACAAAGGAAGCAAAAATGTTCAATGTATGCTTATTCACATTATGTTTTGATTCTACAGAAATTTTTTATTACAATAAAATGTATTTTTTTCCGTTGAAAATTTAGTATTATTATTATTAAAAACTACAATCTCTTTTAAAAAATCACCACATTTCTGGGCTTGATTGAGCTTCAAGTCATTTGAGGCACCCCTAAAAATTGTCCAAATGAAGGGAAATTCGGTAGAGTCTGATTTCTTTTGTTCATTGGAACAAGATAGAGGGGTGGGAGCAAGGAAATTTTAACTTTTGAAAAATGCCATATAGAGCTAAGGGAACGAGTACTCTATCTGAAAAGCGGCATATTTAACAAAGTTGTTGTTGGAGACCTACCAGGCAGGGGGAATTCCTGGGACAGCAACAGGGTGATCCAGCGGAAGCAGAAGTACTGCGGCTTGATGTCCTGTCCCTGCAGCCGCTGCCACAGGGAGAAGTCGTGCTCTTGCAGCAGGGACATCAAGCCACCCATCTTGGAGCCGATGCCACTGGCGCTGTCGTCCAGGGACTTGATGAAGAAGTCCCTGATCTCGGACATCAGGTTGGTGAAGCAGAAGAAGGTGTCCGCCTCGGCGTGCCCTGCGGGGGATAGCGTCCAATATCGTAAATGGAGATTCGATGTCGTCGGATGTCGCAAGTAAAGATTCATTTATTTCCGGTGCGACATTTGCAGCAATATTTAACTATTTCAAATATGGTGTATAGAGATTCAACAGAGCAGAAAAAGGGGTCTGCCTCGGCCTGTTTCAGGGCTGGGGTTTTGGGGAGAGAAATACACGAGCCTCAATGCTGTTTAAAATCATCAAATGTTGTCAAATATCATACACAGAGATTCACTCATTCCTGATGCAACAGGAGTGACAATAAATAAGTTAATACCATTTTTGCAGAAAAGCAAAAGTGAAAACAACAATGTTAATTGCACAAAGCAGGCAGGTTACTGCATACACACACGTTTTGGAGATACAAGGAACACCTTCTTCAATACCAAGTGAGTTTATGAATGAAAGACTTCAACACAAGAGGATGCCTGAATTGCTCAATGGCAAAATAATATGGAGGAAAACATTCAAAGTGCGGTTGGGGGGAATGAAGAACTTGCGTGCATGCTTTTTTCCCAGATCGAGTGTGTAACAGGGAACAAGATGTTTTTTCTTTTATCTCCTTACTTAAATCAAGCTAATGTTAAAAGATATCTTGTTCCTAGTTCAGTTAACTAAACATGAATCATCAAATGGAAGTTTGTTTCATTTCAATGGAAGTCATTCCTTGCCTCCTTTTCAGCAATGACAGTGAAATTCCAATGTGGAATAAAGAGCTATTCTCTAAATTTAAGACAGTTGAAACTTGTTAATGCAAACCCCAAGGGATCTTAAAAAGCAATTCGTCTTGATCGTAGTTAGTTTTCTACGACAAACAGGGATCGGAAGGGTAGTTCATCTCAACAATAATTTGTTTCACGCATGTCCGAATTTACAAGGATCGACTACATCAGCATGAGTTCGGATGAATGCAAAAAAAAAAAGTTTCATGGCTTCAAGCCCGGTGACTTACTCTTCCATTCTGGATCTGGATCCGAGGCGAAGGTGTAGTAGATGGGGCCGATGATCTCGTTCATACCCTGGAAGAACAACAGAAGAGACACACACATCAGTAATGACAGCACAACAAAAGCTTATGCAGTCAACACTCATTATAATGACCACACATTATAAAGACCATTAAATTATGACACAAGGGTGGATCCAAGCTCTGGTTAAGGGGGGCTCACTAAATAAATTTAAACCCACCAACGCTGGTACCTGAAGGGGGTAAAACATGCTCATATAAAAAGGGGGAAAAAAGGATTTTGGCGTCCATATTTTCTGCCTAAATCGTGGTTTTGCTGTCTTTGGTCATAAAGAATCTAAAAATATTGCTCATTCCTGTTGAAGGCTTGTATTTATCCTTACTTACCAATATATATATACAGTGGCGGACAAAAAACTGCATCACCTAGAAAAACAAACATTGTGTAACGTTAACACATGATTTTGTGTACATAAAATTCTCTTAGTTGCTTTAAAGCAGCTTAGGAGGTAAGTGTACATCCCAAATGCATCATGCATTGCTCCCAAGGCATTTCAACATCCAAAAGATATAAATATCTCACCAAAGGTGAGGAAACGTTCTTTCGGTTTGTTTTTGGTTGAGGTGAAAGCATGATCGCTATGTGTCGTTATGCGCAATTGACGATGAGAAAAAAAGCATTTGCAGCTGCTTCAGCTAAAGAAGGATATTCTACACGTGTGATTAGTAAAAAAAAATAAGTTGTAATCAATCTACGGTTTCGAGCATGCTTAAATTTGAACGTGAAACTGGCGATGTTCGAAGAGCTGTATCGGGAAGAAAAGGGTAACCACAAAGTGTCAGGGTCGATATTTGAAATGGATGTATCTCAATAATTGCCATGCAAGTACTCCTGACTTAAAAAATCAATTTGAGAATATTCATGGTGTCAGTTTAAGCGCACAAACTGTACAAAGACGTGCTTGCCCATCGGATGAAGGAAAAGCCATTACTTACAAAAAAAATGAAGGAAAAGCCATTACTTACAAAAAAAATGAAGCAGAAGCTACTTTCATGGGCAAAATAACATGTTTCATGGACAATGAATCAATGGAGCTCGGTAATTTTCTTGGGTGAATCAAAATTCACACTGTATGGATCTGATGGTAAGCAATATGTTCGGTGAAGAGAGAACGAAGCATTTCATCCAGATTTCACATTGCCCAATGTGAAGTTCCCAGCGGGCCAAATGGCTTAGGGAAACATATCAAGCTAATGAATTGGACCCCTCAAATTTATTAGAGGCACAGTTAATTCCCCCATTTTCACTGGCATCTTGGACAAGTGTTTAAAACCTGTTATTCAGGATTATTTTAAAAAAGAGCAAGAAATTGCATTATTTAACATGACTTCTCATCCTGTCATACAGCGAAATCGGTAAGTGGGAATTAATTTTTTCCTGTATGATTTTATGCCACATATACATGTTGTAACGTAGAACATTTTCACAGCCTGGGAACCGCACATTCCTATGCTAGTTCTCACGGCTGTGGATAGATAAGGCGACACCTGGACGCCAGACCTTTCTTCTTACCGTGGGAAAAGATATTTTTTTCTCACGGTGGCCAAGTGGTTGGTCAGCTTGTCCAACGAGTTCAGGGAGAGCTTGACTTGATGTCAGACTGTTAGGTTGTGTTTTTTGGGTCTCCGTCAGGAGACTGGAAACGGTATTTTTAACCGGCGGAAACCGTCCCCGGATTTGTGAGGGAACCAAACTCCCTGTTAATAGTCACGTCAGTGACTGGACCTCGTGACCAATACGAAAGAGTTAAAAGCTTTCGTTTAGTATAGTTTTGTACGTTGTATATATTTTGTAAAATTGCTTAATAAATACTTAGCCCAGAAGTGAACTCTTTACTTGTCTGGGAGCTACTACGTTACAATGTTTTCAAACAAAACCAAAATTTAAAATATTTCCCTCATTTAGGTGCAGACCCATCTAAAAACATGCAGCATTAAAGTTTCTTAACTGGCTGGGAACAGTCTCGACCTTAATCCTATTAAAAGTTGTTGTCACATAATGGGCACAAAAATTGCGGAAAAGAGAGAAGCCATCTACCAAGTTCACACTCCAGAAAAGTATTATTAGGGTTTGGCACCATGAATTTGGCCAGGATTACATTCAATATTTGATGTCATCTATGACGGACTGCTGCAAGTCTATAATCGTGCTCGTGGAGGATCAACAAAGTGTTAAAGTGATCTTTAGCATATAACCCGATCTTACAACCTATAATATGACAGCTATTATGCCGAACTTTTTATTATCCAACAGTATTTTGTGTTTCCGTTACTGTGTTCCCCATTTTGGTTTCATACAGCGTTTTTCAGCTTTTTTCATTTTTTAGAGTAATAAAGTGTTATTTTCTTATTCATCCTTATTATAATTATTTCCCATTAAAGCCCAGTACTTCATTCTATTGTAACAGCATCATACTGATACCAAAATATAAATAAAACTCCTTTTTGCACAGTTTTCCACTTTTCGACGGGTGATGCAGCTTTTTTATCCGCCACTGTATATATATGCACTTAAGAAAACAAGATTTTCTAAATGTTTCAATTTTTAATTGAGGCCTTATTTTCCTAATTTACACTATGCCAGAACACTCTCTCAACAAAAATTCTTTTACATTCATGCTTTTATTTGCTTTGTACACTGTACAAGACATAAGTTATGGCTACCTTCATTGAAATTTTACATTTTTGTAATAAAGGTTTTCTCAATGCAGAGGCGTAGCAACAATTTTGAAGACAAAATCGTTGCCCTCGGCAAAGTTGCATTTTGCCGGCTCCCCGAAAAGCATCACTGCGGGTGTTACCTTCCCATGCACAAAATTAGTACCGTATTTTTCGCCGTATAAAGGCGCACTTTTTCCCTCTAAAATCGGGAGGGGGGGGGGGGTGCCTGCGTCTTATACGGCAAATACAAAAGCCCACCATAGCCCTTATATTTACAGCCTTATTTTTGTTACTTTCACTGTTTGCTGACTGTTTATGAGAGTAAAAATAGCTCTTATACATGGTTGACATAAAATTTTTCTTAAACTGCTGTTAACTTTAAACAGTTGATATAAAATATTTTACTACAGAACTTGGTTTATAATCTTTTTTTTTTTTTCTAGATTTGCCTCCCTTAAGATTGTGTGAGTGTTATACGGCAAAAAATACGGTAAATAAAATAAACGCTTGTATATTTACATAAAATGCATTTATATTCTCAGAACCAACATTTTGATTACTTACGAGGGACAACGAAATTAAATTCTAGAGAATTTACTTTCCATGACCTGTAAAACTTATAACTAAAAACTGGCATGAGACGTATATGTGTGTTTTAAGGGAAAAAAACTTTAAGTAGAGGGTACAGGGGTTTTTCCTCCCGGGAAAATTTTTGACAAGATACAAAAAGTTCTGCTTTCTGAGACCTGATGCTCATTGGAACTACAAAAACATCTAGAAAAAACAGGCAAACAAAGGTTTTTAAGCAGTTACACATATTTGCAAATTAAGATGAATAAATCTTTCGGTTTGATCGCCGATGCGAATTGACCGAGGGGAAGAGCGAACGAGCCGAGAAGACGACGCATCGTCACTCGCCGACATCGGCTTTCGGTACAGCTTTCGATCCCCTCGTCATCCACCGACAAGCACGGAGGCATTAAAATGTAAAATGATTCCTCGTAAAAAAAGGTGCATTACACCCTTTCAGAGAAACGGTGCACAGATTCAGAAATCTAGTGACGAGAGCGTGACGTCTCGTCTTTTCGGGCCATTCATGGTCGACACTCGATAAGAAATAAAATTAACTGAAGCTGTGCCAAATTGAACTTTTTATATGTACATAAATTCCATTCTCCGAGTCGGGGGGACTCCCCCCTTCCAAACTCCAAAATACCGGGCTCGGGCTAAGCTGTACATTATGAGGTGAAATGGGAAATGCTGTTTTGCGAAAGGCAGACGACACTTTCCGATCCTTTCCTTCAAAAAAACAATAATAATAATTTCTTCACTCAAAATTTGCTCAATGTTTCGCAGAGTTACCCGAGAGAGAGAGTTACCTGCACGTATCCCTGTCCGGGGTTGAGCTTGGCGTAGAGGAAGAGCAGCCGCTCCACCACCTCCCAGTGGGCCTCCTGCCCCGGGGACAGGTGCCCGTACTCCTCGGGGGCCCGCTTCTTGGACAGCGAGATCTGGGGGGAGACATCAGAGTGCATTCGGGTCATTCCGTCGAAAATGGTGCGAATCATGTCTGAAACTCTTTACTGAAGATCATCAATTTAAATAATTTCCACCAAGTAATCATATTTTTTTTTAAATTGAGTTTCCACTTATTTGTGCATAATGAAGTGTAAATAACTAGTACATGACTCATTTATGAAAGGATTTCAAATATTTTGATCACTTTGCTTAACAGAGTGGACATATAACAGAGTGGACAAATAAGCCTTTAAAAATACCTTTATAGTAACTAAGAAAAGTTAGAATCACAGAACAAGCACAAAGTGGAATAAACAGCCTAAAACTGTAAGTCTGTCTGCAATTTCAAGAAAAAATCTATTTTTTTCATCATGAAATCGGCTCTAACAGAGTGGACATCCAACAGTTCAAATGAACTATCATAAGAAAAGAATGAGGCTCACCCTGGTTGTTGACGACATAATTCAATGTAGCAAGCTAATCACGGCAGTTATACTACCTATATTTTTAAAAAAATATATCAGATTGAATGCAATTGTTTATTTTATTTCCAAAAGGCATATAACAAAGTGGACCATTCGAAACATAGAAAATCTAAGGACATGGACAAATAATAGTATTTTTTGGGGAAATTTTTTTTTCATTTGCGTAATAATCTGCAGAAATGGTGTCAGAAGCATCTTTTGTGCTGTGCGGTGTCATTTATTTTGTTGTTACATTTCAGTTTAATTTTAAATCACATCTAAAGTTCAAGCAATTTGAAGTTGGAACACGTCATTTTCTCCTTCTTCTGACAACGATGATTTTTTTGTACCCTTTCTAAATGGATTATACCTAATCGATGGATACTTAATGGCCCAAAATTATATGAGGACCAATAAAAAGTACACTTAATAGGTGGTAGTTATTAAAATTGGTTTTAAAAAATTCTAAAGTCTTGGACACGATTTGTACCATTTTCGTCAAAATGACCCATTCGTTTCTTATCGAGACTCTTCACAAGAGCAGAGTGAAGAGGAAACATTGAAAAACCTTACACTGAAACCAATGACAAGGATATTGGAATCGTTAACATATAGAAACGGACGAAGGCTTTGGATCGTCGGGTTCTCTTTCCTCGTTGGTTTCCGATCGGGGGGGGGGGCAGTCTCGCGTTGGCCGCATTCGCCGGAAGCGTCCTATTTCGAGTTCTTTTCGACACGAGAGCTCCGTACGGTACAGTTTTAGTACTAATAGTTTTGGTACTATTGTTGTAAATTTTCGAGTATGTTAACACTGCAAAAATCGTGTAAAAGGTTTTTTATTAATATCTTTGTCGATGAATGTTGTCCGAAGACGCGACACGGTCGAGAACGCTCCGGAACTTTTTGCCTTTTGAACAAAATTTTTTTCCAAAATCCACCCATAGGTTTGGGCGACGGAGTGCAGCGGACAGATACACAGATAAGTCAGATTTATAACTCCCTAGTTGTGTAAGGGGTTAAAAATGGGGCTTCGACTCACTTCAATGAATCAGAGGATGGAAAAGTTTTTCGCATGTTTTTAAAGGGCAAAAGACCTACATTCTAAAAAAAAGAAGGGAAGGGAGTCTAAAAAGAGATCTTGATTTTAACTTTGAAAATTTAAAATTACATATTCTCTGCTTAATCATAAGTAATTGCTCATTGGCAACCTTTGTTGATTATCTATAATTAGCCAATTTGTATTGACAGGCTCATTTTCTTCAAAATTACAACTACTTTTGCATGGACAAGAAATGTTCTGAATGAGTTTTCTAATCACTAGTTTTAAACGCTAGCTCCATTTTGACTCACAATTTAAAAGTAATCATGGTAAGTACACACATTCAGTCTTTTAAGGAAAAAAAAAAAAAACACAAACGAATTATAAAGATTGCAGGGAAAACTCAAAATAAGAATGTAATTTGAAAGAAAAATCTGCCCTGGACCACACACTACTTTCTTTTTATGTCTATGAAATAATTGATGTTTCTTAACACCTCAAAAGAATGGTTGCATGCACTCAGGCACAAGCATTAGTATGAGCCTTAACTTGAGATCTGAATAGCTTAAAACAACGTCCTCTTGCCCTGCTTCAAAAAACTTTAACCCAGTAACTCCTTTCATTTTGATAAAATTTAAATAACTGAATCATGTCCCCTCTGACTCTCCTTTGCTTAAGACAATTCATATTAAGCACACTGAGATGGGTGTGCCATGCGCACCCATGAACCATGGTGTCGTACGTGGTTCATGGGTATGCATGCACGTGCCGACGGGTCGGAAAATCGACCCGACGTTTCGTCGGTGATGAGCGAAAACAGACAGAAATTCGAGTGACATTTTTTTTCGTGACGACAATACTTCCTTCGCTATGCAACAAGAAGTAAAACGGAACCAGATTTTGAAGAAACGGACTACAGCTCATGCAATACATAGTGCGATATGCAACATCGGGAGGTGAGGTTGCGACAAAAGAAGAGGGAGACGATGAAAGAGAGTCGACGAAGGAGAGGCACTCACGTTGGTGATCCCGATCCGGCTCCGGGTGACGTTGGCGGACCTCAGGGCCGTCTGCTCCACCCTGTCCCTGAGGGACTCCACCTCCCCCCTCCTCCCCAGGATGGCCGCGCAGGGGTGCTCCGTGGGCTGCTGGAAGAAGGAGATGTCGGGGCACAGCCGCCTGCAACACGGAGGGACGCTCACTTTTTGCAACAAAAGCCTCCATTCAAACATATAGACATTTTAAAGGCAAACTAGTTCTAGTTTCCCTTTTCAATTTACTCACATATCGAGCAATGCGACAAGTTCAAGGATTGGCACGAGCCTCGGTACAGCACGTTACTGCCACACCAAGACTTTCGCTCATGTGAGCCACATTTTTGTAAAAAGGAAGACAACAATACAGCAAGCACTCATTAATCCAGACTTTGCTCAATCTGGATAGGCGGAGAAAGAGGCAACAATCGATATTGTTCGATATCGCCAGATATCATAAATAGAGATTCACTCATTATGGATGTAATACAGGCATTAATATTTAACTACGGCTAATATTTAAACTCCGCGGCTCCATCTCCCCCACTCTCGTTCAAGATGGTCACGGAGGGGTGCCGAAAGAAAGATATGTCGGAGCACGGCCGCTCCGAACGAGAGAACAGACGTTCGGCAAACGATGGAAACATGAATCAGTTCTGACAGATGAGTTTTTGCAATAGAGAATTGTCTAAAAGTCTTAATTTAAATGTATGCAGAGTTGCATACATTTTAAAGGAAAACTAATTTCAGTGTTAAGCAGTAAGCTACCACCCCTAAGCTAGGGCTAAGGCAGAATTACATGCAACATACTGACTGCAGTTTCGTCCTTATTTTCATCATGGAATAGAGAGTAACTGAGATGAAGACAGATATCATTTCATAGAAGCTAAGAGTGCCCAGGTTAAGTAGATCTAGCACACCAATGAGAGGCACCAGAAATGGTACAAGTCTCAAATGGAAGGAAAAGCTCGGGTATTAAGCAACAAGCTAGCCTCCGAGCCAACCTGTACAATTGCTGCATTCTCTCCCCTGGCGAACTAAATCTACTTTAGCTATCAGAATGTAGGCACTCTCAACTTCAATCAGCTGGCAGGTACCTCCAGCTATTTATCTATTCCAGACAGACGAGTCCAGAATAAGGATGAAACTGCAATGTCCCCTTGTCAGTTTGTCGATGGGACCCACCCCCACCATATAACTTACATTACTCCAACTCCTAGTCAGACACCTGTAGTTTCAGACTAGCCTAACATGGCCTCAGTGGCCCTGCTTTATTACCTCAAAAAAGATTTCTCAATTTATCAGAATCACACCATAAGTAGTTTTTTTCATGTACACTAATAAACGAGATGGATTAATAATGTGTACATTAAATCAGTTTAAGAGGACTTTTTTGCTTAACAACGGGATAACAACGAAAATTGGTCGTTCGTTTTTCGTGTCAGACTTTTCCATTTAACTTATAATATTTCGTATGTCGTCACTAAGTCGCTCAAAAAAATAAAAGGATGGATGGTAATCGGCACAAAGCGAAAGAATAAAGAAGATAGTTTTCCAGTTAAAGGGTTCCTTTAAACATTATCGACTTGCTACTCTGTGATACAATCGTCATTGCATCGATAGTAGAAAAGCGCCTAGCACATGTTAATGCATTTTTGCACGCGCCAACATTGGACGGCGACAATTTATCGCAGTCATATCGGTTAGGGAACAAGTGGCATAACAGGAAAAGAAGAATCCCTTTCAGATCCTCGGTCACAGGATCAGACTTTGAGGGTCGGTCGCAAGAGAATTCATTCGACGTTCGAAAGAGAAAAGGCTCCTTACCTGACGTCCTTGTTGATTTGCAGCAAGACTTCGTTGTCCTTAAAGTAAGCCATCCACTTGCCATCAGGGTTGGGGTTGAGAGGCTGGAGGAGTGAAACACATGATCTCATCAAGGTCACCATTCATAGGCATCAACTAACATTTACTTACTGATATTGCTAAATATCGTATATCGAGATTCAATCGAGTTCTCATTCCTGACGAAATCTTATCAATAGCGTTCAAAAAGATCATATTTATTAACATACTGAAAATAATATACTTTGAGATATTATATACACCATTATGACATCAAAATTCAATGTTTTCAATCAACAAAAATTTTAAACTGCCAAAATATACATTTATGTTCAAAGGACTTATCTTCTTACCTATATCAGGGCAGGGGTGATTGTGAGTTCATGAAAAAATACCTGAAAGTGTTAAAGAGAAAATGTGCGTGTGTGTTTGGGGGGGGGGTGCGACTTTTTTTTTTTTACCTCCTTGCAGTTTATGACGAGATCTCTCGTCCATTTAACATGTATTCCTGGGACTGCCCAACCGCAGGGTGGTTAAACCAAGGGCCCTGTTACTTAAGCACGCCTAATTTTATTACCACACATATTGAATAATAAATTGCCATTCATAAACAAACAAGACACATTTCATATATTCGAAGTTTCAAATAGTTTTTAGTCAAAATAATTGTGCATGCATTTCATTAAATTATACACGAGTAATAAAGTTACTTTTGAGCTGGTGTTGTACAAATTATCTTCAAAAAATATTTTAAAGACAAAGTAAAGGTCTAACAGAATTACTGTTGGTTGTGCGAAAATATTAATATAAGATAGTTAATGAAAGTTGCATTTGTTACTGAAAATTTGGAAAAGAATTTATCTAGATGTAGTACCTATAAATCTCCTAATCAATACAATATGACCAGAGTCAAAGATTTCATACTTATTAACACTGAAGTGAAATATTATTTAAAGATGTTATGTATGGGTTAAAAAACTTAAAATGTTGTAACAAAAATAAAATTCAGCCAGAGATTAAGCATTAAGTTCTTGACATTTTACACTAACAGAGCATGGAATTTTGTTTAAAACTTTCACTTTAATGATTTAATTAAAATAAAAAGAAATGTAATTTGCTTGCCTTTCAACAAGGAATAGCAAGCATCGAAAATGCCAAATGATAACTATTATAAATAACTATCGGTATAATCACCGAAGATTCGAGAAAGGGAAAAAAAATCTGGATTAAAAATATCTTATTTCCGGTATTTTCGAGCATGAAAATACCGAAATCAATCATGAAAATACCGGAACACAATCACCCCTGTCAGGGGTCTCAACTTATTTTACTCAAGGGTCACATTATACATTTTTTAGAGTTACCTTCCATTAAAAGGCAGTTAAAACGAACATTTGTTTTTTGCATTGCGAATTTTGTTGTAATCGAATTTAGCCAAAAAGCAATGAATATTTATTTCATTGTATTAGTATTCACCGTAGTGAGATTTTGCTGCGTTATCCGATTGGTATAACTTTTTTTCAGTTTGTGAGCTTTTCGTGAGCTCGACAAAATCTGTTCGTGGGGTTATAGGTTGCAGATCTACATTATTATTCTCATAATTACAGGGTTGCCACAGGAAAAATTCATAAAAAAAGTAGCAAAAGTAGCCAAAAAAATATTAAAAAGTTGCAAAAAAGTAGCCTCAAAATGAAAAAAATTGCAAAAAAAGTAGTCCCCAAAATTGAAAAAGTTAAGAAAACAGTATTCATGATCAGATAAATGAAGTAAGAAATAAATAGTACAGCTGAAAATTTAACATTTGTAAAAAGTCTCCATCTGTTTTGCGGAGGAATTTAAACTGAATGTGAAATTACAAAAAAAAAAAAAAAATTGCCAAAACTTATTAAAAAAGAGAGTGCCTCCCTCCCCCCATAACTACAGTTAATTCTATTCAACTATTTTGATGAGAATACAGTGAAAAATCAATATAAATAAAGCAAATTTTAAATAAAATACTGCCAGTAGCTGTTACGAGGATGCAGTAAAGCAACATTATTAGTGTAAAAAATTACGTGGTCTTTTATTGCAAGAACTAGTTTAACATTAACTAGGACCTCGAAAGAACAGCAGTACTTTTGCCAGAAAGTTGATACTAATTTGACTTTTTAATCCAATTTTGACTATTTTTTTCAGTTCAGCTTTTTCTTTTCTTTTCTTTTTTTTTTTTTTTTTGCTCTTTGTTTCAACATTTTTTAATTTTCTTCCCTAACCTAGCTATTTTTTCTTTCATTTCACTCTGGCGTCAAACTGATATCACAATCTGGATGACTATAATATAATGCTCCACACAGGACCGTAACCAGAACTTAGTTTCAGGGAGGGTTTTACTAAACCTATTTCTTGTGAAATCTATAAAGTCAATAGAATTTGATTTCATGTTCTATATTCTGTTGATTTTTGTTACAGTGGAGGTTAAAAGGGTATTAACATGAAAAATGGAAAAAGAAGACATATTTTCAATGAAGAAAAAAAAATCTGGACTTACTCATATAAGCGCATTTGAAGGAGTACTTTTAAAATTTCTATTTCACGAGGGACAATGATAAGATGTGTTAAAAATAGAGTTTAGTTCTTTCAAATTTGAAGAATTTTGGAGTTCTTTTAGTGGTATTAAAAATTTGCAGGGAAAGGTGTACTTTTAAGGTATGTTTGCAATAACTACAATAAAATAATTACTGCAGAAAAAACACTTCATTGGTACAATTATTCAATAATGATAATTTCATTTTTTAATTGCAGTTTCAAAGTAAATAAGAAAATTAAAACAAAACAGCAATAATAATATTTTTTTCAGTGAGAAACTATAAAAAGCATTTTTTTAATAGTTTTGAAAAATGTTGGAAGGGGTTTGAACCCTAAAAACCCACCCCTTCAATTCGGCCCTAACTCCACATATTGGTTCTACAACAGAAGATGGTGTGAGAGAGGACTTGTGGAGAAATAGAGCTCTTAATCATAATGTTAACTAGTACTTAATTCCTTGAAAAAAATCAGAAATATAATGCAAATATTACAAAACTTGACAACATTGAAACAAAATTAGCCATTCAGTACTTTTTGTGGCAAGTGAATAATCATGCTTAAAATGACTGCAGGGTTTTTTTTTTTTTTAATTTTTAAATAAAAGTTTCAGTAAAAATGAGAATACATTTTACGTACTTTTCTTTCAGCAAAGCTTTCATGCATACTTAAAAAAAAAAACTTCCAAAAATTGTGCAAAAGGATTCTCATTTTTCGCAATGTAGAAGATCACACAAACTTGAAAATTGCACATAAATATGCTCTTTAAAATATAGAAAAACTTTAATCAATCCCACCAAAAAAGTAATTACAATCGATAAAAAATAAAAATCAAGGTTGAGAAATAAGAACTATGGATATAATATGCTTCAGTTTGCTTAGGTTAAAATAGCTGTCAAATTCTAAAATAATTGAAATTACAAGATGTGCACAATTATTGAAATCTCTAACAGTGTAGAATTTTGGGTGAAGCTCATGCTTGATGTCTAAGTATCTAAAAATAAATTTTTACTTAATCAGCTGTTTATTAGTCTTAAATAAGTCAGTTCCTTCAATCTACTAAACTTTGAGTCGATTTTTTCCCAATATATATCAAATAAATAGATCCACCCCGCCCCCTCCTCAGTAGCTATAGCTATTAAGCAAATCACTTTATACCCAAAAGCAAAAGTAGCGAAGAAGTTACTCCAAAATCTAAGCCCCACCCTGATTGCTGTTTAGAAAAATAATAGTGGATATGTCCATAATAAAGGCAAAGGATTTTTTTTTTTTGTGACAAAGAAATAAGAATAAAAAATAATGGGTTTCAAATTAATAAATAAAATCAAATAGAGCGAAAAAAAATCAAGATTTTCGAATGAAAACTTGCTTTGGAAAAAAAAGAAGTCTCCAAAAAAGTAGCTAGAGTGAAAATAAGTTGCTTTTTAGCCTGTTTGTGCTCAAAAAAAGTCTCCAAAGTCGCCTAGAGTCAAAAAAAGCAGCAAAAAGTAGCATTTAAGTAGCCTGTGGCAACCCTGTAATTATTGGCCCAAATTAATATTCCTTTCATCGGTTACCTGTGAGATACATACAGTGAAACTTTGATAACTCTAAACAATGAAGGAAAATGAAAACATGTTAAGTTTAGCAGTTGTCAACTCACAGAGTCCGCATAATTCGAGCTCTGGGAGGTTTTTCAGCATCGCTCAGTGATAGCACTTACTCTTCTTGATTATAAAAATAAATTCCACTATTACCCCATTTACCGAACGCCAAGGGACCTTTAAAATCGACTCGATTTAACCGTAGTTTGTCTCGTCCGACAAACAACAAACAGCAAAGCGGAGGACAGGTTTCTATGTTTTAGCAGACATTCGCTTTAAGCCAGTTCAAGCTAATGAAGACAGACTGCAGTATTTTTTTCAAAAATCAATTTAAATTGCCCCCCCCCCCCCGGGGGGGAGGAGAGGGGACGGGGGTGCACTCACGTGGTCCTCGAGGGTGACGTCGATCCTGGATCCGGCCCTGTTCTTGGTTCCCGGAGTGACGATCATCTCGTCGATGAAGTGCTCGTACAGGTTCCTGGAAATCCAAAAGGCATTAGGGTCATTCCGTAGTGACTAACGTAACATTCAGAGCTGATTTTGTAACTGTGTTTACTTGCAACTTAAAGGATAAAAAATATTTTTTAGTTATGCTGGTGGATTTACGATGTACATGGTATCTATGTATCATTTCCGCAAAGAATTTAAAGCAAAACGACAGACAGCAGATATTTTTTCAACCAAAATGGCAGGGCGACTGACGTAACGTTTTTGCAACCCTGAAAATGAATGCTCATGTTGGGAGGCAAACATTTCTCAAAGTGAAGCAAGTGTTAAAAACTGAATGACATGTTTGAAAGATGGGTAAAGTTGGCTTTTAAAAACAAAAAACATTTATTGAATCTTAATTTTTTTTAGTCTTACGTGTTACTTTTACTCAAGATGGCGTGTGACTAACGCAACCATCGAATAACAAGTAATAGACACAATACAAACTGTGATAATTACAATACTCTTTTTTTTTTTTTTAAACTTCTTATGTTGTATGATATTTATTTATTTTTTCATACTTTTTTCACTTCGGTATTGTTTTCTCTTCGGCTGAGGTTGACATTTCTATGGAATGACCCATTAGCACGTGCTCGCCAGTGAAACCTGAATTGCAATAGGTGACCCCGGTACGGGATCCGAGAAGTTCGACTTTTTTCTTCAAAAAGGTAAAAAAAAAATAGTTCCAATGAGGCTATCGGGGGCTACAGCCAAATGGCTGGTGGCAAGTAACATGGGATATGGGCACCCACCTCTGTTTCTGCAGGAGCAGTGGCCATTCAGACTTCTGAACTGGCAAGTAGTTCAGCAGAATCTGCAACGAAAGCAACAAACGTCATTCCTCGAAGAAGACCTCTCAGGCTAATGAAAGCAATCTTCACCCGAAAAACACCGACCATTTCTCCGCTGGATAAAATGTAAGACGTTATACTTACATATGAAAATTAAGAGAAACATTCACTTCAAGATAATGATGATATAAGATAAATTACAATGAGCATATATTATGATATCTTAAACTATAATAATCAGAAGTCTTAATACTTCACTTCCTTTTTTCTACTTCATACCGGGGTTCAAAAATACACTTTTTTGAAAAATAATGTGGTATTTCCAATCAGTGCAAACTAAACCCTTAAAATAGTAAATGCATCCTCAAGCAAGGTTTGAAAAAAACCTGGGTTTTTTTTTTTAAAAAGCCCCGCCCGCCTGTGTTTCTGATCAAAAACCCAGGTTTTTTTTAGGGTTTTTGATATAAAACCCGGGCTTTTTTAAGAATTATTTTATTAACATTCTCTATTAGAACATTGTACACCTACTATTACGTTTCATAGAATCGGGGAAGCCCTGAAGAGAGGTCACTGTGACCTCCTGAAAAACTTTTTTGACAATTTTGGAAAAAGCATTGTAATATTGAATTTTTCAATTGATACTATATTTTCAATTGACACTGAATTGAATTTATAGATTGAAATAATTATTGTCTTTTTGGATCTTTTAAGTATTAAAAAAAAAAAAAAAAAGAGAGAAATTAGTGAAATTCACGTGCAGTTTTATTTTTAATACCTAATAAAGAGTCAGGAAAGGAGGATGGCAATTTCTGTGCTGACCAAGACCAACTATTATAACAAACTAAATATTTTAACTAAATGGATCAAAACAACTTCTAGGCTTAGTATGGATCAAAATATTCCATAATATTTAGTTTGTTTCTGAAATAAATGTTTTCAATATGCAATAAATTTTGAAAAAACCTGCTCTACCGACATGGCGGGTTTTTTCGGACTGGGCGAACCCTGTCCTCTCATCACTTTGTTTATTTCCTTGTATCATCATTACAATATAGAGACTTAAAATGACTGTTTCTCTCAATATTTATACCTAAATATACATTTTAAGCAAAAATTTACGTATGTTATTTTTATGTGACAATATTTACAATCACTTGCAAAAAGTTATGATTTTATGTTATTAAACTACAGCGTAACTGATATAGATCTTGGATGTTTACTTTATGTTCATATGCTCTGTAAAAGAGGTTACATGTTTAAAATTATTACATGTAAAAACAAGAAAAGTATCACAGTACAATATTACGTAATAATTTAAAATATATTTATTTCAAACACGATATTGATCACATAAAATTATCACTGAACATAGAAAATCATCGTTAATCACATAAATATGATAAATATAATTCGCATATGGCAAATATCGTAGTTCCAAAAATAGATATTGAAAATATCAAAACATCACAATATTTTCAAAATAAGTGTTTGATACATGTACTGCGATACACATGATGATATATATCGGTGAACTCTGCTTCGCACAGATAAGAGCATGGCCGAGCCGGCCGGCCCTCTTCATTCCGGAAGCAATATTTGTATATTTCCGACAAAAGAAATGGTCACATAAAATTTACCTAGGTGCTCGTCGAGAAATCATTCACTCGACAGTTATTCTATTCAATATTCAGAACTGTTATCACAGACTGAAAAAGAAAAGACTTCTCAAGCAAAAAATGTGTTTCTGCAGGAATGACAGCTTTTATTTCGTCGGGCTAAAAATCAAAAGCTAAAACCTCCCCGAGTTCCGAGTGCCTGCACAAAACAAGCGGGGGAACTCAAAATTTTGAGAAGCAAAGCTTTTGCGGGTTCTTACCGGATGAATTCCGACAAAAATCGGCGAAAAGGAGATTCGAGCCGCCACATAAAACGAACAACATTGCAGGCAATGGAGCCGGGTCGAGTCGGGGGAAAAAAAAAACGATAATCCGAGGCTGGGAATAATAATCTGCATCTCAGGGATGTCATTTCAAGTTTTTCCAGGGGGAGGGGGGCAAAGGGTGAAAACGCAATGTAATTTCATCGGAAATCAGCAAAAACCACGCCCACTTATATATGTAAATACATTGATTTCTCAAAGTCAGTGGGGGGGGGGGCAATTGACCCCCTGCCCTCCCCCTTAACAATCTGCGTCTCCTCGGTTTCACTTTCTTCGCGGATCGTATGCAGAGAAATCCGGTCGACTCACCTTCCAGCAGAGAGACCGGAAGCCCGGACCGTCCGGTATGCCTGCAAAAGAAAATGGAGATGAGTCCCGAAAAAGTCTCGGCCGAACATTTCATGAAGCCGTTCTCTTTTTATAGAAAACGTTTATCTGAAAAGACGGTAATCATTTTATACCACATGCAATGCAAGTATAATAAAACCGTGAGGAGATGGCACCTGTCAGTCAAATGAAAAAAAAAAGTTCATTCCTTAAAATAGGTGAAGGAAAAACTTGACTCGTGCCATATTTGCGAGTTAAGCGAAATTTTGGCAATGTGACGTTCTTTGTAAAAGATGAAATAATTCTTTGGCCGAAATAATGAGGCCGAAAAAAGAGGCAACATTCGTAGCAAACCGTTCTGAATTTATCGTCTGCAACATTTCTTTTACTGCATTGTAATTTATTACAATATAAATTACAGTAAATATCTTGAGTGAGATAATTTGATTTTTAATTTATCGTTGATTTTTGTTGATGTTTATTTGTTTTTATTATCATTGCGAAGAATATCGTACGAAATTTCGGTGAGTAACTCTCGAAAGTTTTAGAATCAATTTAATTTTTTTACAAAAAAGTGCTCCAAATATATTTTCACTATGTGATTATTTAATGTTGGAATGCCATTTGCAGCAGTTACTGCTTTTGGTGGCGGAAAAGTAAAAACGACAAGATTTAAGTTCTTTATTGCAACCCTACTTTCGCCAATTTTTAATTAAAATGAACTATCGGAGGCGTTGCCGTCTTTGACCGAGGGCTGTTCGAAGAGATAAAACCAAGGCCCACCCACTTTCTTAGAACATGACCTGTCCAATAAGACATCTGTCTCGACATCACAAAATTAAAATATTTCATCTCTTTGGCTCATTTCTTAAAATGGATGGAGTACTCAAGCTATGCTAGAACCAATAACACATTTGTGAATCCGTTCTTCAGGTTTTCTCTACTTTATCACCCCTTCAGAAAAATGAACACTTATAAAAAAAGGAGGAGTCGAGTGCCATCTCGTCAAAGCCACCCTTTACTCATGTTTGAGGCGTCAAGATTCAAAACCCATCGAGTTCACTGTTTATGAATTTAAATACTTTTGTTAAAAACATGTAAGTTTAAAAGCTGCTTCAGGAATGGCATGCAACAGGTTGCATGCAACAGATCAAAAACCAGCCATTTGCCGAAAATCAAATGCTCGGCAGCCTCGCGAGTCATTTTTTCTTATTTAATAGGAAAGAGCCCCGTTTAGCACAACAGAGAACGAAGAAACATTTTTCAAAGCCGACCCGACAAAGAAAAAGAAAGAAAAAGCGGGGCCCGGAGCGTGCCCGTTTTTCTGCAACTCTGCAAAAATCATAGTTTGAAATCGATACTTTTACAAAGAAATAAAGTAATACATCTGCACTTTAAATCTTTTAACATGTTTTTGGGTCCCTATTTTTCTGATAATTTCCTGAATAAGACACAGTACAAAGCAAATTGAGCTATAACTCAATAGTATTTTTCGTACTAATTATCTTTTTGTCCCCACCCTTCCCCCATATCCTCAGGGACCGCGCTAAGCGTTTGCCACCTCCCCAAATGCGATAAAATAGAAAATTTGGCGAAAAAAATTCTGATTTGGCTAAAGTATTGGTGAATGGAAAATTGTCAGAAATTTTCACTTGGGGAAAAAATACACTTATTACATTAAAAAAACAAACAATTAAAATTCTTCGACTAAAACTCTCGAAGTTTGGCTAATTTACTGGCTAACAACTTAAAATCCTTAGCGCGGTCCCTGTATCCTGCTTTAATTAGTTGACGCTATTGCACTTTTTTTTAAATTAAGGTTCACTTTTATAAAAACTGGTATGCCTATTTAAAAAAATCACAAAATCTATGTGGGTATGAAGGGGGGAGGGGGAGGCTTTCACACTAATGAAATATCGATTTAATACTTTCACAAAAATAAATAGTAAGACAAAAATTATGTATTTCTCCTTGCAAAGGAAAAAAACTCATTGCATTATTTACAAAAATCACATCTCTTTCAAAATCACCAAATAAAGATAAGAATTTGAATAAGTGTTGGGGATTTGGACAAAAGTCAGGATCCATCGTCACGCATCACGTCACGGTCGGCGCCAAGGGCGTCGGCACCTCGGAGCCGTACCGACTCTCCCCTCCTCCCCTCGTCGTCACGGCACCGAGGCGGCTCCCCCCCCCCCCGCGTGCGTCGGGGGGAGCAGCTCGGGGGCCGAGAGCTCGTAACTGTGGCGACGGGGGCGGGAGAGCAGGCAGAGGGCGGCAGCGGGGTCCCTCACCGTTGAAGCAGGCCGTCTGCAGGTCCGTCAGGGGGATGGTCTCCTTCTCCAACAGCTCGTTGAACATCTGCAGCCTGGAAAGAGACAAACGTTCATTTGAAACACACGTCGTTGAGCACAGGAACGCATTCCTCGCGACTCATTCGCATCACGAGCACATGGATCAGGAGTCGCGAAGAGTTCGACGCCCTGAGGTCCCGTCGTTTTGACCGCCGTGGTGCATTGCTCATTTACTGGTGCTCATCAACGATGTTGTGAAAACTAATTTCAGTAAACGATTGTTCCTTTTTAGTTTGAAAGAAAGGACGAGAAAAGGCAATTTCGAATACATTATCAGGAACGTTATTTTCGAAAAGATGCGGGCGGGGGGCGGCCCGCCTCGGAGAGGGGTCGAATTCCACAGCGCCGACGCCTCGGACTCCCCGGGGAGCGGCGCGGACGACGGCTCCTTCGGGGGACGGGCCGACTCGTCGGACATTTTGGTTCCGAGACATTCTTGGATCCAGGCTTGTCACAGGTATTTGAAACACATTAATATCTGTGGCTCGGTTCTGAAAGGGCCCCCGAGTCAAAAATGTTAGTTTCGAGAAAAAGGCGATGAAAGATATTTGAGATTTTTAAACTTTCTTATATTAAGATTCCCATTACTATTTTTTGGTATTTGTTTATTGTTAGTGCAAAGAAACATTATTTTATCATGTGAAATTGTTTAGAAAAATATTACGTATTATATAACTATACAATATATATAATAATTTATATAATGTATAATACATAAATTATTATATCGCTTTTGTAGAATTAGAGTTTTACTACATTGGAAACTTTTGATGTAAATAACACAGAATGTGAAAAAATTGACATTGGCCCTTTTAGAACCAAGCCACAGATATTATACCTGGTTGCTCTGGCATAAAATAAGTTATGATTAATTGGATAAAGCACCATATTAGGTAAATTTAAAAAGATAACTTATTTCTCGAATTTAAAAAGTTTATTTGGAAATGTTTCATGAAATTGGGTCTATTTTGACATTGCACTTGTTTTAAGCCTTAGTTTATGAAATGTTTTTGTCATATAGACAAAGATAGTCAAATACCATCTATGCAGCAACAATTCAAACTTAGCTCCCATTTTTTTTTTCAATGCGATTTGAGTACAGATAACTGGTTCCATGCCCACACACCGCTTTGGAACCAAAATGTTGGATGAGTCAGCTCCCCTCTTATAGGAGTCTTAGCGGAGACGACCAATGATGCACCACTTCTCCTTCAAGTTTTAATTTGAAAATGTACGTCGGTTGAATTTACAAAAGGTTAGAAAAGATAGAAACAATAAGTCCTAAAAACAATCTCAGGCTTTTGCGCTAACAGCGGAGAAGAAAAGGATCGAGTGTGGCGCATCGGGGGAAATTGCGAAGGAAACTTCCGAAAACTTAAAGTACGCTAAAGTCTTAAAACGATGTTTTAGTCAATATTTAGTGTTGTCTGAAGAAGGGGGTCGAGAGATTTGATTTCCCCGCTCGCGAAGATTGCAAAATTGATATCAAAAACGATAATTGAATGCAATTTTTGCTCACATGAGGCTTATAATTATTTTTTAATTAAAGTCAACTTTAGGCTCAGACCTTTGCTGACGCGAGAAGGTCGGGAACTCCTACTCGAAGTTCTGCAAAATTTAAATCTTACAAATGTAATTTCCTTAATTTTTCAAATTTGTATACATTAATTTTTTTTATCTCTTTATTTTTTTTAATTGATTTTTATTATAGCTTTTCAACAAAATTGCAAAATTATTATCTAAGGCCTATTAGTCAAAATCTTTGGCAGTTAGCATTTAAGATTCAAAATTAAGTTAATAACATTTTAGTGTTAGTAAAGGATGGTTAAATAAATATTTGTGAGACGAATAGCCTTTGAATCCCCGAGAAATAAGGAATTCTTAGAGGACACCACAATGACTGGAATTGAAAAATCAAATACCTGGCTTTATAGTTAGCCATTTTCCAGCAAAGTTAGCGTCTCGTCTTTTATAAATGAAAGGGAAAATAATATGTTGCTCTATGCTTCACCATATTCCTGAAAAGAAAAAATAATAGCATTTATTAAAAAAATAAAATAAATGTTCTTATTCAGTTTTTTTGCCTTTCAAATGCTGATTTAGCCTTAGTAGAACCCAATAACTAATACATCAGTTGCTTTCCATGTCAAAGGATCAAACTGAAAATGACACACAAGAGCGTTTTTAAGTATTTATCGATTTACTTAATAGTAACATCAAATTTCAAGCTAAGAATAACAACTTTTAGCCCCACAATTTTAAACAGTTGACCACCAAAACCATGGAAAATAAAATCAGAGCCAACTTCTTCAGGTGTTCATAAAACGATAAAAATCATAATTAATGAGCTCCCGAAATAGAGGAAAGAAATTTTGCTTTGAAAAGATGAAATGAAATACATCAAGATACATCTTCAAGAAAGAAATTCAACTTTATATGCCACATTTAAAAGCCATAAAACTTTTCTTACTAAAGAAACCAGAACAGTAGTTTTCTATCTTTATAAGTGACATATATTTCATCAATATGAAGAATATTTCGCTCAAATTACTTAAAGAGACAGCCTAAGATATGATCGGTTTCAAATTTACACACACCCCCGTGATAGGAATGTAAACAATGTTGCCATCGATATCTTGCACATCTTGTTTTTTCTAGCCACTCGGTATTCTTCACTGTAACTGTAGTCACGTGTTCTGTTTTTGTTTTGATTTTAAAATTATTATTAATAAGGCAATGAAATTATTAGGCAATGAAGTGAAAAGCAAAATAAAATCAGTTGTTTTGAGAAGGCTCAAAAGTTCTTTCTGAGTTTCAATGTCGTAAAAAATACAGTTTAATTGTTTTCCAAACACATTGATGATTCACAAAAGGGCACAAAACAACGTAAAAGCTTCTGGGTTGAAAGACATTCGGCGAAAGCGTTCTCCAGAAATTTGCATAACAGGTTTGTTTGATCACATACACCAGATGGGCAGTGGTCAGTGCGGTCATAATCAGTTGCTCCGTTCGAACAGACCTGAAATGAGTCGATACCTATGACGTACTTCCTGCTTCCCAGCGGGAACCCAGTCATTTAAACAGACGACAAGTATTTACGAGGCAAGAAACCTTGAAGATGGGCCTCGTCCATCAGTCCAGTTGATCTGATTGGATCCAATTTAATCTCGTGATTGATAAGTCGTAACTTTGCGGATTTGTCTGCATTTCTCCGACGCAGGTGCAGTCCTTTCCTCTTCCCAGTGCAGCAACAGGTCCCGTACTTTTGATTCAACATGAGTTCTGTGGCCGGCCGAGTACTAGTGTACGGAGGGAAAGGGGCCCTAGGGAGCAAAATAGTCTCCCACTTCAAATCATGCAATTGGGTGAGGAAAAATTAGAAGTTACTTCATCATTTTCCCAAACTCTATCATTTTATAAGATTTAAAGTTTTTGTAAAATTAAGGTGAAAGTGTGAATAGAGATCTACCTATGATATTTTATTTCATTTACTTATTCATTCACTCATTTAATGCATTACATATGCATAAATAGTACGAAATTTTCATTGCTTTATTTATTAGTTCATTTATTTATTCATTCATTCACTATATTTTATGCATCAATTGGTTAGTTTACATCCCTTCGCTTATTTATTCATTCATGTATTTTTTATCATGTATTAATTAATTTATATACTCGCAAACCCATGACATGCATTTAAGTAAGTATCACTGTATTTTTAGTTTGTGTTTCTCCTGCCCATTTCAAGGGCGAATCCAGCTTGTGGTTAAGGAGGGGGTCAAAGGTCAATTTTTGAGTGAAAATGGGGTATTTGGCGATTTTTTTTCGTAATATTAGTCCCAAACAATGCAGTTTTATGCTATGTTTGGTTCCTTAAGGGGGGGGCATGACCCCGCCCTTCTGGATTTGTGCTTGAGGAGTTTTATAAGACCATGCTGTTGGTATACAGGGGGGGGGGGGACTGGCTGTGTGGAAGATGTGGAAAGACATTAGTAGCATTTCAAGACTCGAATTTCCAAAAACTTGCAGGAGAGGACGATTGGTCCCCTTCTTCCCTAATATTGCCGAAACTTAACCTAAAGCCGCGACTTTGCAAGTAAAATTTCGAGCATTCCTCGAACCGTCCAATCCAAAAAAGATGTTGAAAATTTTGTTTCGTAAAACTTAAATTTCGAAGAGTTCTCTCGGCATCTGCGAAGATTGTCTGAAATTATGCTTTTAGAACGCTTTTCGAAATAGCTTTTTCAAAAGCTTTTTCGAAAAATTGCCCGGGGAAATTATCTGAGCCTGATCTTTTTCCCCTAACTAAAAAGATGACCAATAATAGAGTGTTCAAAGCTTCTAAGTCAAAAAATTTTGGAATGGGTTTTACATTCCCCCTCCTTAACATCATCAAAAGTCATCGCTGGAAGCTTAATTTATCACATTCAATGTCCCTGAGCGCTCCATTCTTCTCTTACAACCTTCCCAAAGGTGGCCTGAAACTGTTTCTAAGAATTCAATTTCTAAAAAAATTTGCAGGGGGATCCCGAAACTCCCATTTTCTTATAGTATCATTAAATTCTTCTACATTTGCCTTTTTTTTTTGGAAGTACTTTTATTCTATAATGAAAATATGACTTAGAAAATCGCAGAAAAGTAGAGAAAAATGCGTAAGCAACCGAAATATGCTTCTAATAGGGTAAAAGAGGAAGGGGGGGGGGGAGATTGCAGTGGGTGGTAAATCAAAAATCAATTCCCTTAGCACAGGGGTGGCCAACCCGCGGCGCAGCAGAGCAGTAACAGTGGCAAAAATAATGTTCCAGCATTTTTTGTAGCATATTTTCCAAAATATTTTTTCGTGACTCACATATTTCATGGCTGACTATTTATTAAATACCAAATTCAGTATTTTGGAACTTCTTTTGTAATTGCTTTCTTTATTAATATGTTAAGCACGAGAAAAAATAAAACCCTACCTTTATTCCTTAGTTGCAGTACTTGTGATTGTCTGTCGGTGTCCATCGTTTGTTAAACTGAAAAAAAAAATGATTGATCTTCATTTGCAAAAGAATTCAGAACATTTATAGGTTTTTGTTTGCCTATTTTGCCCATTTTTTTTCGGGTAAAGGGAAGATGAGGGACCCACCTAGGGGAATTTTTTCTAATGAAAGCTCTAGAAATGTCATCGTAGGCCATCTTTAGAGTGTTGTTCGAAAGAATCGCGAAAATTCGAAACCCTGCCCCGGCAATTTTTGAAGCACAGATAAAACCACATAATCTTTATTGGTGTTGAGAAGCTATTTGAAACTTTGGTAACAGTAGGGGAAGAGGCGGGATTTCGGGGCTCGTCCCGGAACTATTCCGAAATCAGAGTTTCGAAAGCGTAAATGTCAGTGGAGGAGAGTTCCGGTCTTGGGTCAATCCATATCACTTCAACCCAGTCATGACACCCATAGTCTCAGATTTTGCTAAAACTTGGCATAATTGTTCCTTTTATAGAGTTGAGAAAGAATGCAAAATTTTTTTGCTCTATCTCAAATGGTTTAGATTTTATGGAGTGTCAAAGTTTTTGAAATTTCACGATTTTTGCCGATGGCGCGCAGGAAAGCCAATTCGCGTTTATGCAGAAAATAAATCATAACTTCCGTATTTACCAACCAATATTGATGATTTTTTTTTCAATGTACCTGATTGTGCAAGAGTTATAGAAAAAATATAATTTTCTGAGTAAGTATCTATAAAAAAATATGAAAAATTCCTGAAGTACAATTTAGTGTGTTATTTTAACCAAGTATAGAGCTTTACTTAAAATGAGATATCTCCAAGAGGGTAGTAAATAATCCCCCCATTTTTTTTATATTTCTGATCTAAAAGATGCATTTTATCACACAAAAAAAAAAACTTTGATGGTTTTTGCACTCCTTCATTTTAATTTAGGGTAAAAAACATTTTTTTTAAGATAGTAATATGAAAAAAAAAAACCTTTAGCACCAGCCTTGCTCTTGAAGGGTAAAAATCAAACTAATATTTATGCAGTATAGTCCAGAACACACTCTTATCTTGAATACACATCATAAAATATAAAAAATTGCAATAAAAAATTTTAATTACAAAATTAGATGTAATGATAACTTATTCAATAAACGCATCTTTGAAATGAAAATCCTTGAAAACCTACCTCAAGGAACATACATAATATTAAAATATATTTTAATTGTACGTACATGAACTAGTAATTTCAAAAATTAAGCTAGCAGTAAATAATCCCTTCATTTCTTTTTATTTTTTATGAGTGATCTAATGTATTTTAGAGCATAAAAAGAAATCATATTTGTAGTTTTACACTTCAGTCATTAATTTTCTTTACTTTTAAGATATTGTTTAAACTAACTTATTCTCTAGAAATTTTCAAACCCAAAATGAGAATTAGAAAAAAGAAAGAAAATAACAGTGATATAATAGGATAAGACATTGTCCCTCACACACACACACTCATCATCCCCCACTTTTCATCAAGTCATAAATAAGAGCTCCCCTCCTCTGGCACTTCTTAGTGCTGAATGAAAAGTAACTCAAATCCCTTTGAGAGGCTGTTAGCTCATTGATGAAACAGGTGTGAAGCCTTTTTTGAAACAGAACACATTGCCTTGACTTGTTTATACATGTGTGGTTTGAGATTCTGCAGTTGCATATGGCTCTGATGCTTGGGGGTTCTCCCATTTCCCACCCATGAAACTGGTAAAAACAGAAGAGTACTGCCTTAACCAGTCATTCAGTCAACTGTTGCTGGAGTAACACATATGTTTGAGTTTTAAATTCATGTTCTGATTTTGATTTCCTATTAGTGTATGCTTTAGTTGTTATTGTGTATGTGAATATTTTTTGTTCTAATATTGTTATTTAAAAAATGGAGAAGTTACTCAGAGTGATTGTCATTTGTTTAGTTTTGTCAAGAAAAAGGACACAAAGAGTATTACTAATCTCTCTGAAACTGAGTTAACTCTATTGAAATTAGGAATCGATACAAGCAACGAGTTAAAAACTATTTGTCTGCATCATCAATGTGTATATTTGCAAAAGTATGAATTTTTACAAAAGTATTGTTGTGATCCTTTTCGAATACAATTATAACAATCCAAGCAATGAAAAAATTACTTCCTCACTTTGCATAATATCAGATGATCTAAAACATGATGTAGCTATGGTCCATAAAATTCAAGAAATAGTAGCAATATTTATTAAAGCGAAATATCCCCAAATCACAAATGTTCACTACTTCAGTGATGGATGTGCAAAAAATACACAGGAAAAAATAAATTTTTTGTAAAAAAAAATTTGACATTTCGCCTCAAAGGACTCAACTGTTCTGTTAAGACAAAGAATAGAGTATGACATTGGCAAAAAAAATATTTCAATATGTTGTTGGCAGAGGAAGTTATGACCGTTTGAATATTGCTAAAATGTGACATTTTTCATATTTCGGCCTTAAGCAACTAAAAGCACGTTGAACTTTCCTCGGTTATTTATACATTATTTTAAAGTGCTTACACTGGTCTTTCAAACGAAACTACTTTTGCCGTGCCAACTGAAATGTACAAGCTGTTTTTAGACCTAAAAAACGTCAAAAATGCCTTGTTTTGAGGGCCTTCACTGACCTTACGGCAACAACTTACCTCAAACTTAACACTCATTTTGTAAAGTTTCAACCTTCTATATTCCATATACAAAAAGAAAATTGGAGTTAAACAGTTCCTGTTAAGAGTTTTCACTCACAGCAACTTCCATGTCTTGAAAATCCGCTTAATTTTTGATGCCGCACCTTCAACTTTAAGGGTCCATAAAAACTACACAACTCAACTTTAGAGCAAAACATTCTGGATTTGGTCTTTCAATAAGATAATAAACATTTGGTAATTTTTTGGAAAAAATCTGAGAGGTCATGAATCACAGGCGTGACACTTTCTCAGATTCTTGCTCTTAAGTAAATGACGTCCGTCTCGGTCAGTTTTTGGTCTTTTCTTCGCCTCTCTCCAAAATCTGAACGGGTTGCTTCCCGCACCGAACTGTCCCGACCTCGCACCGTGCTACTTCTTTTTGTTCTGACTGCCGCAACCCTTTCCTTTCCAGTGGGTGGGCTCCGTGGACATGAGCAGGAACGAAGAGGCCCATGCGAACGTGGTGGTGGCGCCCTCCGAGTCCTGGGCGGAGCAGGAGGCCCTGGTCTTGGCCGGGGTGCGGGACGTCCTGGAGCAGAAGAGGCTGGACGCCATCATCTGCGTGGCCGGAGGATGGGCGGGCGGCAGCGCCGGCGCAAACGGTGAGAAGAGATAGTTTCGAAACATCCGTCCGCAAACGGTGAGACGGTTCGCTGGCGTCGCGACGGTTTCGAAACATCCGTCGCCTCGATGTTCGGTCGACGCTCGACACGACGACCGACCGTAGAAAAAGGTCTCCGTATCGAGTCGTTGCCGTCAGCGGCAGAATATTTTTTTTGAACGCACATACATCATGCATGTTCGGCACTTTCATTAGAATTAGCGATTTTTTAAAGATTTTAGCCAAGTGCTCTTTTTTTTTCCATTGGAATTAAAAAATAAAAAAGTGCAAAATGTTAACTATAATAAAATATTTTACAGCTTTTAAATTGGAGAAATTAAGGGAAAGGAATATTGCATTAAATCAAAAATAATTGCTTGCCTTCGAACAAAACTTAATTTTCCTTTTCACTATTACATGATTTATTGAGTCTAGTATTTTTTTTTTTTACCTTGAAATTTTTAAATCTTAGCTGAATAAAAAACTCTTTTTTTTTATTCTAGGAACTATTGTTGCAACCTTTTTCATTGCCCCATCTGAAGAAGATACATTGATTTTTCCTTCCTCCCATCAGTCACTCCGAAGACTCCACCTACTTATTTGTAAACAGTGATCGAGGTCATTTCACGTTAAATATTTAGAAACATGTTCCGTTTGGAAAAATACCAGAAATGGTGTCCGCCGAATTAGGTTGCTATATCGGACAAGACGATACGGGAAAGTCGTTATACCGAAACCAAATTAATCTGCGGTATGAAGGGGGCAAAGTTGGTTCTTTCCCCTCCTTCCCAGCCATTATTATGGAAATATTCTTTCATCAAGTATGACCGTTATAACGAGCGTCGACCGCATATCCTATATTTTCAGTCGTCCAAAATTGAAGTCTTTAAATAGTTTAAATCACTCCTATTATTATTATTATAGTATATGGATTGAAATTAATGTTTGTTTTTTCATTATTTACCTCTAAATAAAGAAAAGTATGAAAATTTATACTTTTAATGGTGTTTTATATGAATGATATTTAAGTAGAGAAGAGGAGGGTATTATGGAATAGTCGGGAAACATGGAATACCGAGGTTTTTACTTCGTTCGGTGCTGCAATATCGTGGAAATAACGTGAACTACTCAAGAAAGACTCCCATGATGCATTGCAGTAAGGGTTCGCTGCTTACTATTGTCATTAGAGTGCTACAAAAAAGATTAGTTTTTCATTCTCAAGAGATTTTGGAGGCAAGTTTTCAAATTTTTAATCTGTTAGTATACATATGACTTAAAAGTATTGATGTTAACCGTAGTGTACACTAAAATGATTGTAGTTTTTTATACTGTAGTCATTTTTTAGCTTAGAATATTTGGCTCATCATTTTAAATATTCATTTCCCAAGATGGCGTGTCGGAATGCTGAGTATTTCAAGACAACAAGAAAGCAAAGATGCTGAATGTATCTTTTGCAACGGTAAATTCTCTCAAGATCAACGAGCTGAAGTTTGGATTCAGTGCGTAAGTTGTTGTCTGTGGGCTCACCTTGACTGCACGGGAGCAGAGCGAGACCATGACTTCTGTGACTTCTGTAAATAGACTCGAAACAGAAATAATTCACACTTAATGTTAAAAATTATAGTTACATAATTAAGTATAAAAGTATTTTTTTTTTTTTCATTATTTAATATTTTTATTTGGTCTGATAAGTGTTTTATGAAGTTAATTAGTATTTCAATGGTTAACACCACCTATTCCATATTACCCGAATATTTCATATTAGCCTCCATTTGTAATTTTTTTAAACAATTTTTTTTTAATATTTAGAAATAAATGTTTTTTTTTTTTTTTTTTTTTACAAAATACATTATCATTTAAATTAGTCTTAGTGTGTACTCATGATTATTTTGAAATTTTTTATTAAAAAGCAAAAAGTTATTTTGAAAAATGTAAACGGTATTCCATATTACCCTACTCATCTATTTGCGAAATGTGATGTTACAAAAACACAAATACAATGTAACTAATATTAATATTGGCTCTTATAATTAGATGTTGACTATTATATTCGTATGCACTTTAAAACTGATTACGTATATACAGCCACTGTTAAAATCATTCAAAAGAATTACAGTATCACATACAATATCAATATAAAATATCATGTAAAATTAAAAAGGGAAAAAATTATTTAACCAACATTTTTGCTTCAAAGTTTTATTCATATTAATTGTGTTACTTTATCATTAGCTGCTTTAGTACTTTCTTGTCAGCTATTTCATGATTCACAAATAAAAAGTAGGCATAAGTAAGTCATAGGGTGGAGAGAAAAAAATAATTTTTGGAATCTTATTCTGTAATACCCGGCAAAAGCTGTGCATGCGTAAGTACAATACACATGTAAAATATTATCAAGTTTGGACAGCACCTTTAGGATCCTACCAGTTTGAATTTCTTTAAAAATACGAAAAAATATCGATTTTCCAAAAAAATTTTGTAAATACAAATAATCACCATTTTTTTTCTAATACCATTAACATGCTTCCTTTTAACTCTTGATGTATCTTCAAAGTGATTTACATTCTCTGCAGTATGAAGTTCGTACATAAACCTTAAAATTCCTCAAAATTAACCAAAAATTGATTTTTTTTACCATTTTTTGCACATAGCAATAATTTTTCTTCCGTAGTCCAGATGTTTCTTTGCAATGAATAGGAAAAAATGAGCTTTCTATTGTAAATGCAATTATATTTCATTACATTAACAGCCCAGAACGCACTACAAGGAGGTAGCTGCATTTCATGTGTCATTCTGCCTTTTCGAATCCACCCAGCTACGTTATTTACAATTTTCAATACATTTATACAACTGCAATTTCTGTCTGATGTTAAACAGATTTCTCTTTTTGAATCTAAGTTTGAAGTTAGACTCATTACTCAGTTTTGGCATTGATGATTGCAACCATACAGTTATTCATTTAAATTTATATCTTATTTCTTCCTTCAATAGCAATCTACCGTCTCACTAACCAGCTTTGAACCCTTAAAACAGTCTGAGTGTAGAGGAGGTATACTTATAGCACCGCCATTTTGCATCTTTCCAGGGGGGGGGGGCAAAGGGTGTAAATACAATGTAAATTTGCCAAAAAAGGCAAAAGCCATGCCTACTTACATGTAAATGCATTGATATTCCAAAGTTAGGGGGGGGGCAATTGCCCCCCCCCCTGAAACCTGAAATGACGAGCTGTTAATGTGGTTAATAATGTGGCTCTGGGCTGTTAATGTAGCAAAATGTAATTGCATTTACAACTAAAAGCTGCGTTTTGCCCATTTATTGCAAAAAAAAATGGTATCTGGACTACAAAACATGAATTATTGCCATGTGCAAAAAATGGTAAAAAAAAAGTAAATTTTATGGTTAATTTCATGGAACTTTACAGTTTATGTACGAACCTAAAACTGCAAGGAATGTAAATAATTTTGAAGATGCATGAAAATTTTTTTTTTCACTCCACCCTACATAAGAGATTTTCTTTGTGTAATCAACGTTTAATATTTACTCAGGTATTTTTAATATCATGATATTTTCAGAATTAATATCGGTATAAGGTTGGCCGACTCCCGAATGAGCACTCAAGAAAATTTCGTAGCATTTGCCACATGACGGAACACCTCGGACAATATAGGTCGTTATTGAAAAAAAAAAATTGGGTGAACTTTTATGATTCTGCATCCGGTCTTATGGGAAGGGATTAGAAAAAAAATCCCAGTGAATGAACACCCAGACCCACATAGCATTTTCTCCCTGTAAATATGTGGGAAGAAGTGGCTTCACCCTAGAAAAATGTTTTAAAGACTTATTTTTTCCAAAAAAAGACAAGTCATTCATTTAGTGGAAGGGGTCATTCGCAGGTCGGTCTAAAAATACCGATGCCCCGGATGAAACGGGTAGTTTCTGGTGGCGAAGTCCGGGTGACGGTCCTCTCTCGTTGCAGACATGGTGCGGAATGCGGACCTGATGTGGAAGCAGAGCGTGTGGACGAGCGCCATCTCCGCCCGGCTGGCCGCCCTGCACCTGGAGGAGGGGGGCCTCCTGGCCCTGACGGGGGCCAGGGCGGCGCTGGACGCCACCCCGGGTGAGTATCCGCTCGATCTCGCTTCACCTCGCGTTTCATTGAAGGTTGAACTTGCAGCATACATTGTTTGGCTCGCTCCCCATCTCGACCGACCGGGGTGCGTCTGTCCGGGGGTGCACACCACCTAAGCTCAATTGCGCAAATCCCCCCCCCCCCAAGAAAAAATTTACAACCCTCTTGGGCCTTTTTTTATTTTTACCTCTCTTTTTTATTTTATTCATTTTTTTAAATATTATTTATTTATTTTTAAAAATTATAACTATTATGTTTTCATATACTATTAATTTTTTTTAAAGTACTAATTATGCGCAGAATAGAATTGCTTTTTTTTTCTTCCGGACATTCCGAGCACACACACAAAATAAATAAATAAAAAATGACAAAGAGATAAAAAAAAATAATTTAAATTAAAAAAATAAATTGATGAATAATTTTTATTTAAATAAATCAATAAATAACTTAAATTAAAAAATATAAACAAATAATATTAATATAAATAATTGACTAAGTTTTAAAAAATCCCCCCCAATAATTTTGATGGCGCAACTTGCACCGTAATCCCCCCCGTGGGCACCCCTTCGTCTGCCGGGAGCTCGGATGCCCGGGCGGGGCTCGTCTCGTGGGTGATGGCACGTGTGTGTGTGGCGTTGCCGGGTGTCACCCGATTTCTGGAGTCTCCATATGCAAATGTGATGGAGGATACGTGGGAGATGGGCCTCTCGAGCTCCAGACAAAGGAAAAGTGCAATGTATGAGTTTGAGACAGGACTTTTGCATTCTTTTGGAATAAATCCATAATTTTTGAAAAGAGACCGTAGCTTCTTGTCAATCAGGTTCATTAACCACCGGCTCATACTTGTCTGAAAAATGTATGCCTTGTTTATCTCGTGAACTAACTGTCCCGGGTGCAACCCGAAGAATGTCTGGTGTAGGCTGATGAGAAAATTTGGAATAAAAATACTTATGTCATAAAATGCAATAAAATTATGAATATGAACGATCTTCGACCACTCGGGGTTTGTGCTTAATTTAGAAATAAAACTGAAGGAGAACAAACAGATTTTGAAGGACTACTTTTATCACGTCAAAATTGGAATTTCCAATCTTGGATTTTCACACAACTTTATTTAATACATTTACTAAAGCATTTTTACTTATTTATAATACATGCTTAGACAAATTGCCTTTCAGTGCTACCAGCGACATGAGGCAATCTATATATGTACAAGGATTACAGGCTCTGTGTGTTTGTTTGTAACTGATGGCTAGAAGCCCCCACAGCACCTACAGGCCTGAAACTTGGTACAAAATTCGAAAGTATCCCTGTGATCTGCACCTCGAGGGCCGAATTCTAAATTTCGAATTAGATATTTTTAAGTTAATTAAATAGTCTTCTTTTTGGTGTACTTTGCATAATTGAAGAGAGAAATTGTTCTCCCATCCCTTAACATTATACATTGTTGGAAAGGGTTTTTTTTTTCTGAAAAAGAAAAGTTTTGGCACGTTTCTCTGTTGATTAGAACAGGAGATATTAATCAAATTCAGTCAATTTTCAAGGCGTTTTCCAGACAAACTGCTCTTTCGTCTGAAGTTACATAGTGGTTTAAATTTGCGTATAGAGTTAAGCCTTGAAAATTGACTACGTTTTAGTAATTAACTAGTGGATATGCCTGGTGTCTCGCATGTTAAAATGTAACATGCGAAATCCAGTAACCAGCAGTATTATATATTCAAGGATGAATACTAACGAAAAAAACATCTCTTAACTATTTGAAGTGAGAGAAGCCTCAGAAACCACGCGAAGCAAAGAAAATATCAAACTCAAAATTAGCTATCGCGAGGGAGTTGAGATGAAGCACTAAATAATGATTTTAATGGAGGACAGCCCTTAAAAAATTAGGCTTTATGTGGAAGTTTCAACTAAAATTGGAATAAAAGAACTACCTGTCAGATTTTTTTTTTTCTAATTGGTCTCTTGATGTGCCCAGTGAGGACACAAACAAACTTTTAGCGAAAACCGACTGGTAGTTTTTGAGTCCATAAAGGATATACACACATACATTCATAGGTACAACGATACATACATTCATTTTTACATATATAGATATCTCCTGTTACTTACTTAACTTAATGTCTTTTTGATTTATTTGGCTAATTGTGTTTTAAACTTTAACAGGACTTTTAGTGGAATTTAAAAAGTTGTGGAGACCATATGAATTAAAGAATATAATAATTTTACTTCTGAGGGTTGGAGTGAATTTAAATTTATTCAGTTGACTTCCTTTACGTTTATTGCACGGGCATCGCCGTGTGGGTACTGCTAGTACATATATAAATATATGTACCGTACTTTCGGGTCGATAAGCCGCACATTATACGCGTTTAAAAGCTGAATTTTAACTCCTGCAGCTTATACAATGTAAAAGTTTTTATTTTGTCTTTTTTTAAATACATGTTATGCTTATTTATTGACTAAAATGAAGCACATTTTTAGAGTTCGACATCGAAAGTCACAACTGCAACGGCCTTGAACCGTTCTTTTTTGAAAAGGGTGACAGTGCGTTTCTGCTTATTCTCTGATGTTATTTTATTTCCTTAGATCCCATAAGGAAGGGGAATAAATTAAGGGGAAAAAAACCATGAACAATAACCAACATGTCTAACAAACGAATCCAAACGGGAAAAAAATCGCCGAGATTATGGGAAATAGGGTTGCGGTAGAAACCAGCCAGAGTAGAACAGTGTTACTGTAAGTTGCAATTATCGCCGAAATTTAGAAAGGTTTTAAATAATTATGATATTGGGTCACTGTTTTCAAATCAATGTTGCTCATTCTTTGTCACTGTTGTTGAACGATGTCAATGCAAGTAATACAGCATGGGTGCTCCACATTAAATTCTCAACAAAGTTTTACGCGGCTTATAGGCCGATGCGGCGTATCTAATGATTTTTTTCTCCCGAATTATGATAAGTGTGGCCTTTCTCCTTGAAAAGACAGTAGATAAAATTGTACACACTGCACTGTTCTACAAAAAATATGAGGGAACACACGGTTTTGTACGTTAGATGTCATGAATGACACTTTTTGCTGGATTAAAAGGGCTCAGTTCAGGCTCCTTATCCCACTTTTAACACAAAATTTCTTCAAAAAGGCGATTTTTAAGCAATTTAAGTTGAATTTGCATTATTTTTACAATAAAAGCAATATTTTTGGGTGTGGTGTTCTTCAATATCCCTCCTCCTTTACAAATGCGCTTAAAGCGCACCTTTGGTACTTCACAGAAAGAATGGGGTTCCAAAAAAGAGAAATTTTATGTTATCCTCGATGGTACAAAGGGAAATTCAGAGGTCCCTTCCCAGACCTTAAATGAAGTTGAAGCTTTCAAAATGTAATCGAGGATATTAGTCGAAGGAATGGGGATGGATCCAAAACAATACCTCCAAAATTTTCAAAATTAAATTTCCCAAAACTCAATTTCAGACTACATCTTTGGTATACAGTTTGATAAACAATGGAAAGAGAAAATTGTTATGGTCTTGAATGACTGTCATAGGGAAGATTATGTAATCATTAACTAAAAAAGGAGTTTTGAAGTAGTTAGTATCAAAATGTAGGAGTTTAAAAGGCCCTTCAAAACATTTTATCAATGAAGGAGGAGTTTTGAAGGAGCATACAAACCCTGTTACTATGACTTGTATATAGGTAGTATCTCTGATAGAAACAGTTGTGGTTGGTTTTAGAGAAAACCAACTAGTTTCTGGAAACACTTGGTTCAGCTCATTTTTCAGAGATAAAAACAAGCACATTTTTTGTACATCTGTCGCAAAAAAACTTGTGTCCATACATATCTGCTAAAAAATAATGTTTAAAGGAAATAAGTTATCCATATATTGGTTAAGATTTAAAACTAAACGTAGGAAAAAACATTTGATGGAAAACAAAACGCCACAGGAAAAACTTTCCTTTGGACTTTTTGATCGCAAGCTTTCTTTTGGACTCTGCCGCATTTCTTTCTGCCTTCTGCAGTTGCTGGGGAAGAGGAGAAAAAGTGTCTAATATTTTCATTGTTACGCATAGTATAGATGCAGAGGCTGAAAAGCAGCACAGGCCTGAGCTTTTCAACTGTACAAAAATGGAAAATTTTAGTTTTTTTTGGCTATGTTCGCTGCTTATTATCTTAATGATATTTTAAACAATGCTTAACATGACATTTATTGAAGGTAAGAGCTTGTTCTAGTTTTCTTCGTGGGTAGGTACTGCCTAAGGAATGTCCCGGGCAATACCAGACTTCAGTATTGAACATCGGAAAATAAATGTTGACTTATTATGGTAGTCCAGTATCGAGTTACAGGAGTTTCACTGTGTTGTGGTATGGGCAACCAATTAAGTCATTTTTACTAAAAATAATTTTGCCCTCTTGCTCAACATGCTATGCATTGTGCACCAACGAGAAAATAAAAAGAAATATCGTGAACTGAAAGCAGATGCTAAATGATGACTGGTTATAATTTGAAAATGTAAAAAACTGTTTTCAAGAAGTACTAGCAGATTTTTAACCATTTTAAACTTGCAAATTGGAAAAAAAAAAGAAATTGCCGTTTTGATGAAAAATTATTTTTTTAAGATGTCCCTTTTTTCCTTATTCCTGATCTTCCAAATTTATGCATTCCGAAATCGGGGTGCTTGACCGACCTCTCCACGGCGGTAACACCGTACTAACATACCGACGTCTCCCCCACCGAATCTCTATTCGCGACATTGACCGACATCGTTTCCCGCCCCCAGGCATGATCGGCTACGGCATGGCCAAGGCCGCCGTCCACCAGCTGGTCAAGAGCCTGTCTGCGGACAAGAGTGGCACCCCCAAGGACTCGGTGACCGTGGCCATTCTGCCGGTCACCCTGGACACCCCCATGAATCGCAAGTTCATGCCCAAGGCCGACTTCGGATCCTGGACACCCCTGGAGTTTGTGGCCAGGTACGTTCCATTTCACCCGTAAACACCTGACGATGCTTTTGTTCCCCTTTCCGAAAAAAAGTTGGCCAAGATTTTTTTTAAAAATTGCTACTGACCGTGGTTTGCCGCTATATATATATAGATATATGTATCCAATATTTATTTTGAAAATATCATGATATTTTCGATATTTACTCTTCGAACAGCAATAGTTTCAATATGAAAATTATATTAATCTTAATCATATCAATAGTGTTTATTTCTTATTCAAATAACCACAAAGTGATACAATATTTATATATGATATATATTAATGGATCATTAATTCAATATAATGTAGTGGTACAATATTCTTTTTTTGTTTTATTCTTAAAACTGGCTGCATGGCCCGGCTCTGCAAGGGATCTACTTGGAGGGAAAAAATTATGAAGACAAAAATGACAACGCCTTTTTCTCATCAATAATTTCTTTCATGCTGTTTAATTTCTCTCAAGCTCGTGCAGACAATTTGAATTTAAAATTGATGTTTCCAAACTAAAATGCCAGCATCTTTTCTCTGGGTGCAGTGAGCGGTTCAGTGAAGCTGCTGCACCGCTAGCAACGGAGTTTTCAAAGCCTGTGGAAGCAAATCCCCCTGAGGGGCATTTCCTGCGAGCTTTCCAAGGAGACCAAAATCGATGAGATCCGATCATTATTCCAGGTAGAAAAAGATATTTTACACTAATTTGCAGTCCTTACATTAAAATTCCGATGGTCCTGTAAATTTTTGGCGTTCGAAAGCCCCCCCCCCCCCACGACCCTTCCTGGACGGCCGAGGGGGGGCTCCCTGCCAAATTTGGTCTGGATCCGACCCAAACTGCGAATTTGTATAAGGAACATACCCACTCACACGTTCTTCGTTGTAATTAGATGGATTATATCAGCAATGAAACCACATTTTAACGCGGATTAAAACTGCATAGTAAAATATTTAACTTAAATTTAAGGTATACAATTATAATAATGATGTAAGAAAATGAACAGTGATTTGAGAATGCATTTACTATTTAAAGACTTAAGTTTGCTTGAGTGAAAATATTGGATATGTATCTAAGCATCTGATATTTTCAAAACTATCATGCTAGTTTCGAACGCTGCTGCTGACAAAGGAAAATGGTAAATTTTAGAAACTACCCCAAACCATTTTTTTTTCTTTCATTATTTTTCAATTTATCCAAAAGTTCTAATGATTGTGTCAGTAATGATTGATAATTTGTAAGAAAAGCAGTCGAAAACTTTGTACAATTGATGAAGTTAAAAATACAAGACAACATGTTCAAAAGTACAAATAAAACTCTTTTCATCAAATAAAACTTAGAAACTCTTCTAATAAAGAGTTTTCAAACTCTTTTAATATTTTATTTGTACTTTTGAACACATTGTCTTGTATTTTTAACTTCATGATTGAGTATGTTCAGCAATGGGCTGATTTAAATACACTCCCTGAACTCTTTCTTTTTCATCAAAATTATCTTATTTTCTGTTTTCATATTTTAGGTGAAAAATGCACCATATTTGCATTTGTGTTTAGAATTGGATTCCCCCCCCCTTCATTTTTGAGTTGAGCTTCGTTGAATAAGTTATAATTAAATTGTTTATTTTCATTTAAACCTTAATTCAAAGATTTTTAAACAAAACTCTGACTTTGCATGAAATTCCAAGTAAAATTTGATTAAAATCTGGAAACATCGCACTCACGGCTCTATGTAAAAAGTCTAGAGATTTTAAAGTTTCTAAAATTTAATGTGGATAGTATGCTTTTGATATGATTAAATTTAAAAATTTCACTCTTATTATATGGGACCAAGTGAAAATTAAATATTTTTGTAGTGGTTTCCTATTTGATTAAATTATTAAAAATATGTTTCATTAAATCTGTACCTCAGAACCAGACTAACGTAAGTCCATTTTCGTCATTTTTCAGTAGAGGGGAAAAACGATGTATTCGACAATCGTTTTTCCCCTCTACCAAAAAATGACGAAAATGGACTTACGTTAGTCTGGTTCTGAGGTACAGAAATGACAAATGAATGAATAACTAACAAACAATATAGATAAATGAATAAATTAATATACCGTATTTTCGGGTAGATAAGCCGCACCACCGTATACGCCGCACTTCGCAAAATTCGGGAGAAAAAATAATTCTTTCATCAGATACGCCGCATCGGCGTATAAGCCGCATAAAACTTTGTCAAAAATTCAATCTGCCAGAACCTACACCTAAGCTGTTTTCTGGTATTAACATCGTTCAAAAACAATGATAAAGAATAGGAACATTGATTTGAAAAGTGTTTCAACATCATAGATGAATAAAACGTCGCAATATTTTGGCGATAACTGCAACTTATAGTAACCCTGTTCTACTCGGGTTGGTTTCTACTGCAACCCTACTTCCCATCCTCAGGGCAACGGCTGGCGTTGTTTTTTTTTTTTTTTTTTAATTTGTTTTTTGTTTGGATTCGTTTTTTTTTTTTTAATTATTTGTTTTTTGTTTGGATTCGATGGTTGATGTTTTTTTTTTCTTAATTTATTCCACTTCCTTCTTTCCTAGAATAAAATAACATCTTTATAAGCAGAAATGCTATCACTCTTTTCAAAATAGATGTTTTCAAGGGCGTTGCAGTTGTGGTTCTAGATGTCAGACTGGAATTTGTTTTGTTTTTAAGCAATAATTATAAACACCACATGAACTTTGAAAAAAAAAGACAAAAAAAAACTTTTACATCCTATTAGCCGCCATGGCGTATAAGCCGCAGGAGTTAAAATTCAGCTTTTAAACACGTATAAGCCGCGGCTTATCTACCCGAAAATACGGTATTGGAAATGCAGTAAATCTCTACTAATAATAAAGCTGAAGGTTTGGAATTATGTCTGTTTCCGAGACTATTTGGTTGATTTTCATAAATCTTGGTGCAAAATTAGTTTGTTGCATGGCTAAGATCACCTCGAAGGGTTTTTTCTAACATTCGATTTTGTTCTTTTTTTATTCCAATTGAAAGTTTTCACATAAATTTGGTAAAATAGGGTCAAAATACTTCATACATTTTCAAATTTGATGCCATTCGAAAGATTGTAATTTCCTGCTTAAAATTATGTTTGTTCGAGGTTTTTATGAGTATTATAAAAGCTCTTGTAATTGTTTTCGGAATACCGGAATTCAAGGCCGACCTCGAGCGAGCCAAACGATTCTAAATGACTAAGCTTGAGAATAAAATGAAAAGTTATGGCAGAATCGAACTTATTTTCTCGATGGAAATCAACTTTTGTTTTGTTACTACAATACGTCTTTTAGCTTCTTTTTTTATTTTTTACATATTTTTTTTAAATATTTTAAAACTATTTTATAGCGTTCCAAGTTTAATTGAAATTTGAAATTAAATTAAATCGAAATGCTTTCACTGTCAAATAAAAGTCGCCAGCTTTTCTTTTCTTAGTTTTAATGAATACTATTGCTCCATTTATTCCGCTGCTTGCTTTACATTTAAATGGAACTGATGCTTTGGAAAATTGACTCGCTCCCACGTGGCTTCTTTTTGTCGCTTCATTGCACGGGCACAGCCGGTGCATAAATAAAATAGCGAATGAATGAATAGGAAGGTCACTCAATAAATGGATGTATCAGCAAACACATTGAACTGTTTCACCGTGCCCCGACACATTTTATTAAATTCAAAATCAAAACATGCCTCACTTTAGCTGAAGTTCATGGAGATCTTTTGCGCAGAAGAATACATTTTTAAGCGTATGTTTCTGTTTCAGTCTGATGCTGAAGTGGGCCGGTGGCCAGGAGCGCCCCCAGAGCGGGAGCCTCGTGCAGCTGGTGACCAAAGATGGCGCCACGGAGCTCAGGGTGGAGTGAAGCCCCTGTCGCATTCCGGCTGCTGCCCGTCGCCTCTCCTGCTCTGCATCCACCGGCGCTTTTGTTGTCTTGGCTTTTCCGAGCTCCGGCGAATTGTTTCTTCTTTTAAACACTCACATATTTTTTATTCTTGTTTCTGAAGATTTTGAAATAAACATCAAGTGTTAGAAAAAAAGGTCACGCTCATGACCTTCAAACCTGTTTTTGTTATTTTTTCTTGAGCTAAGTGACATTTCATTTAAATTCTAATATAAGTGATAAAGTTATCAATGAAATGAGTACAAAGTAGTATCTTTTGTCAAAAGTGATTTGTCTTAATTTCGTACTCGAAGGAAATTCCGGGCTATTTCATGAGATTTTGAGCTATTGTATATGTGAGACTTGTTTTAAGAGGACCCCACTCACCCCATTAAAATAGTAATAATTGAAGTGGAAAGAATATTTTGTTATACGGTCCCTATCCACTTCATAAAAACAGGTTTGAGTCTGTAGTGACCTTTTCTGGTGAATCTAAATAAGTCATTTCCCGAGATAGGTCGGGGATGGACAGGCCTCCCAAAAGGGCGCAGATTGATAGTGCACGGGTGCCCCCCCCCCCCCCCCCCCCATTAAACTTGAATGAAACACAGTTACGGGCGATATTTGTTGAAGTTAGAACGAGGAACGGCCCCTGGTCACTTTTTTGAAAAAGCAGAACAAAATGGATCCCCCCTCACAATTTTTTAAACTGAAATTTTAATGCAAACTATAAGACAAACTTTGATGTTACAGGAAGAGGGATTCTGCCACTCTCACGTGGAAACATTTCGAAATAGAAATCCTTATAAACAAAACCCTATAAAGGAAAATGATGTTAAAGGGAGAGATGTTGAAGCTCTCCACCTTAAATTTTTTTTCATTCTCGGGTTTCATGAAAGCATCTAGCCACTTAATTTAAAGAATACTGCTCTTACTGAGCATAAATTGTCAATTTAAAAATATAATTTTTGAGGATGTAAAATGATATTCGAGAGAATTGGTTCGGGACCCCCGGCCGAAAACTTTTCCGAATCGAAGTCTTTTGATGCTTTCGTAAACCGTATTGGATAACGTCGAGAGCTCGGCAATTAGTAACATTTGAAGCTCCAAAAAGAAGTCTAAAACAATTTTTTATGTTCTTAGAAGCGAGGATGCATCCAGTTTCTGGTTTTCGAGGGGCTGGATTTTTCTCTGAATTGTAGTTTTGAATAGTTTCTGGTGATGTCGGGGGGAATAGAGGGTCTCCTTTTGGATTTTGGGAACTTGAAGTGCTATCAATGGGGAATGTAATTCATATCCATAATTAGGGTTAGGATTGAGGCTCAAGGACTGTTCCCAACAGATTTTTGAAAAACAGACTTCACATGCTTCATGGCTCCCCAGGGACGAGCAAATTTTTTTAATTTTTGTAAATTGCTAAATTTTTTTTTTCTTTCTGGTGCACTGGGACATGTCCCTGTGAGTCAGTCCATCCCTGAGCTTAGTTGACAAATCTCTGAACCCTTGTTATTGGAAAAATATTTTAATTTTGATGCAATTATCTTGCTTTTTGAACTGAAACTATTAGATTTCTTGCATTAAATAAGTTATTGCATACTTGAATTCTCCTTTCTCGTATCCCGTGCAATACCCCTGTTGTGGGCTTCCCCTTCGATGTTAGAACTGTTTGAATGTTTAAGCTTTATCTGTGATAAATGTTTCAATATAGGCCCGTCATTGGGGGGGGGGGGGGTCCATCCCCCCCCAACTCTGGGAAATCAATGTTTTTGCATATAAGTGGGCATGGTTTTTGCCATTTTTTTCGCAAATGTTGCATTGTGTATACACCCTTTGCCCCCCCCCCCTCCTCCGGAAATAATGCGAAATGACGGGCCTGTTTCAACAATGGTTTCCTAGCAATATTTCTTGTAAAGTTAAACAAGTTTAAAAAGAAAAAGAAGTTTCAGGTTTGCTGGAAGGTTCATCATGTTCATTGATTGTTAATAGCTAATTTTTTCGGAATTGTAGTTTTTTGAGCAGAGTTTCTGGTGATGTCGGGGCGAATAGAGGAACGAGGGTCTCCTTTTCTATTTTGACAAATTAAGCACTTTACCAAGAAAAGGTCAAAAAAAAAAAAAAAATCCAGCATCCAGCCATTTGCATTCATTTGAGTTTTGAATTAAAATATTTTTCTCAATAGCGATACTGGTTTGGTTTCTTGTTTCTGCCAATGGACTGGAAATGCATGCGTATTCTTAGCATAAAGACTTATACCGTGATGGGAATTTTTATTTCTTATCATTCTTAAATATCGGAAAATTTTATTCTCAGATTCAGTTTTGCTACTTAGGTTCGTCTCCATGGGTGCTATTCTTGAGAAAATAGGATTTCACACAAAGCAACTTGTTTAATGTAGAATCTGCTTGAGTTTAGCTTTAAAAAAAACAATACTAAGCAGAAACCACAGACAATTGGTAACAATGATGGTGAAAATGAGTCTCTCAAAATAAACATTAAAAACCACGAGCTATTTATTCCAGTTATCATGGTACTGTCGTCCCCGCTTAATCGGGTAACGGATAAACGAATACCCCGCTTATACGAATAAAATATCTCGGAACCGATGGTATAGACATAATGTTAAAGATCCCCGCTTAATCCAATACCCCGTTTAATCGAATAATATTTCTTGGACACGGCAGTATCCGTTAAAGCGGGGCCGACAGTATTTGAAAAATCAAAGGAACAACAAAGATTGAAGATCTCCACCCCCCCTCCCCCAAAGAAAGCTATGAATAATTCAACAGTTAATATTTCATGCATTATCCGAAACCTCATCACTGATTTTCAATGGGAATTAAACATTCAAGCATAAATGATTCTAAGATCGAAAATCCCGCCAATGTGAATGCCAGGATGTTCGCGGTCAACAGTCTGCCTTAAAATCTGTGGCATGAAATAGTGATATGTTTTTAAAAAACCTTCTATAACAGTGTTACTAATGCAGGTTATCTATTCAAAGCAAATGATCAAAGTAAATACAAAAAAGATATTTTTGTAGTTTGGTTGCACAACACGACAAAACAGCCTCTTTTCATTTATAGAAATCACAATCCAAAGTTTTTATTTTTATAAAAATGAATGAAAATTCAAAAGTTGCTGCTGCCAAAGTATTCTGATTAAGCATTACATGTCTACAATATGTATGCGGCTGCAGTAATGTAGCTGTTGTGCAATGTTATAGTTGGTGGGGTGTGGATGTGACTGCGCTATGTTATGTTTCATGTGCAAATCTGTGTTAATAATGACTATTAAATGATGCTTGAAAAACTTGTTTGTTTTTTTAAAGGTGACACATTTTTTAAACTTCACAGTTATAAACTTAATTTCATTTTTTACTGCCTTCATCGGTACATCTCGGCTGAATGTTAAAATGGCCATTTTTCAACACCCCGCGCAAGCACACACAAGTATGAAAAGGGCGCTGTATGTGTCATGGTTGAACTGAAACGGGCCCGGTGCTCTTCACTGGTAAGAAAGTCTGAAAACTCAAGTCCTCAAAACGCCGTTTTCAAATGTTTCTAGAGCATGACACCCACGATCCACCCTTCGAATTCCTCAGTCGCTTCTCTGCGAAGAAATTCGAACTGCTTTCAAATTCTTCTTTGTGTCGATCGCGTTTGAACAAACCAAACTTGGGACTAGGTGGAAATCTTTTCACCAATGCTTTGGTACAGAACAAAAAAAAAAAAAAAAAAAATAAATAAATAAAATAAATCCGAATAAATATAGGGAAAGAATAAACTGAAATGATTCAGCATGGCGCATCATATAATTTTTTATTGTATTTAGTGTTTACAGTTACCAAAATTAGCTGCAACAAACCATATTTCTCTCTGAGAAGTGTTAATATTTGAAGGTATTTCAATGCAAAAAATATTTAGATAATCTACATATATTTAGATAATTTATACGTGTAGGCACCAAGAGAAAAATTGACTTATTGTTCTTGGAACCGTTATTTGAAAAAACAAAATGGTTTACGTAGTGATAATTAAATTTCCTAATGAATATTAACAGGCCAGACAGTGCATTTCAGAACTAGATGTTCTCTACATGTACCAAATATAATAAACACTTATTTTCCAAATCTGGTAAAATTTTAGATAAAAATTAGAAAAAGAAAGATCTATCTCCTAAAAGGGTTTTCTGCATCATAATCTGTTTGCATAAGAAAAACGTAGCTTTATGACTTTCACAAGTGCAAAGATTACAAAGAATATTTTTGAAATGTTATGTAGGGAAATGAACAATGCAATTTCTTTATTTTAAAAATAACCGATAGGGAAAGAAGCATATTTCTATCATACTATTCCAGTTCTATACACATTTCATTTTGATAAAGAAAGAACTGACCATTGTTTCATGTATGATTTATGCTTATACTTTAACATTTTAAATCATTTATGTATAAAAATTAGTTTCTTAAAATAAGTATACCAACATTTGTAATATGCAAGAAAAAGTGTTTTGCTTTTCTGCCTTATCCTATGATTTTTTATAGATTTATTTTATGTGTTAAGATGGTCAAGGTTTGTAGTGCACGCAGTTCAAGTTGACAATAAAATGAGCGAATACCCTCGAAAAGGACAAATCATCATAGTATGACAAGATTTCATTTAAAATGCCCATTAAACATGATAATTAAAAATAAATAAAACTTCCAAATTGTGAGAATTAAATACATCTTTGCACACTATTCGGCCGAAGCCGAATATTCGTTGCATCACTAGAGTAAACGATGTTGTGAACTGCTCAGAAAAATAATGGTTGCACATCAATAAATTCTCGATTAGCACCCTATTATCAATTTCCCTCTTAAAAACAGTGCGGGTCATATTCGGGATTATACAATACTACTTTCATTTATTATATCTTATTTGCAGTTACTAGTTCACTGTTATTGGATTTTAAAGCTATTTCATTCACTGAAAAATATTTACAGCAATATAATTTTCAGGGGGCCCCCGGGGTCATAGGTAAATCAGGCCCTGTTCCGTACATTTACCACCAGACCACAATATAAAATGGTAATGTGCTAACTGCAAATTATGCATTGCTTTATTTTGAAAATAATATTTTCAGAAACCCATTAGTATTATTATAATCAAAATGAGAGGCACAAATAAGACAATAGCAATATATACTTTTGATTGGACCAATGTAGAATTTTAGGGGGTTGAATTTTACTTCATCTGTCACATTGGCGCCCCCCCCCCCCCAAACAGTGGCGGATAAAAAAAATGGTTTTTGGGAGGGGCGCGAAAAAGTCCCCCTGTCCTTTATGTAATGTTTTTAAAAGAAGTTCTCATTCAAACCTTTAAAAGTACAGAAATATTACATACTAATTTACTTCGAATGCATCGATAAAGTATTGTTTTAAACTTCTAAGCCAATCATCTACTATAAACCTTATATAACTCGACCAAATTGGCATAGGGTTGGTTCGAGTAAGTGGGCAACCCCCCCTTAAAACTGAAATGCGCATATGGATTTTACACTTCTTTGTACTGATCATGTCAAATTTCATCACAGTGATTGCTTTTGTATATATTTGGGTTTCATAGAACTTTTTTTGGATCATATAATTTGTCAAAAAAATTTTTTTTTTTGCGAGTTCAAGCAACATTTTTCAAAGAAGTGTTTCAATGTTAGTTTTTATTATTTTTTCTATGTTCATCAAGTTTTCTTGTAGAGTTTAACCTAAAGTACACATTGCAAGAAGAATTTGAATGCAAAGAATAATTAATAAGTGTTTAAGGGGAGTGGTCCTACTTACCCCGTGGTTTCTCTCTATTAGGGTAAGTGGGCCCGCTCACAATAATGATGATTTCGAAATGAAAAGCAGTTTTGATGAAGCAATTTCTGCGATGGAATGAAAGATAATTTTGGAGACCTAGAAGAAATTGATGGTTCAGCCACAAAATCTGCAAAAGCTGGTAACTATGTATTTGAAACTTGCGATCAAAGAAAACCATAAAGTATTATGAGGGTCTAATTTTAAAATATGATACAAATGAAAAAAATACGCCAAAATTTGATAAAAAGAATAGAAATAGCTACACTTTTTATTGGTTTGATGTAGGTGATGTTAGAATTATAACTGAGGATGAAATGATGTTTCTCCCTCAGAAAACTTCAAATAGACGATGTCATTAAGTGTTTCCATTTGTTTTTTCAACCTATAATTTTTTTCTTTTTTACGAA